>JAODJW010000040.1:1423456-1435532 GCA_026777045.1 Hyperopisus bebe | reverse complement strand
CAGGCCAAACCCCCCCCTCCCCCCCCCCCCGCATACACACACCACACATTTTGGTCTCAATGACGACAGGAAGGTATTTCATAGCTTATGAGAAAGTTCCAGTAAGACTCCCATTAATTTAGGTTAAGAGATGCTTCGTTAATGCCATACATGCAGAGGAGTTACTTCCCAGGGCCCGTTAGTTAGACACTCTCTCTGTAAGTCTGCTTTTCGCTTTTTGCTTCCAAGCCCCCCTGCCATTAACCCTCCATGTGCTGGTCAGCCACGGTTGGTCTGCCCTTAGTCTTTCAGTGCCCAGTTAGTTGCTAATCCCAGCTAAGTTCGCTCTCATGGCTCTCTGTGGGAAACGGAGAATAACAGAGAGATCTCTGGGATATAATACCTGCTGCTTATTGGGGGTGACCTCATCCCCCCCCACGGGGTATTAGCATCTCAAAGAATTTCACAAGAAACTGGTGTCAGAGGTAAATGTTCTTTTCCAAAATGGTTATATTTCATAATGAGGTAGCACCACTTCTGCTTCTAATAAGTTAGTATCACCCATTTTTAATGAGGTAGCGCCAACTGTATCTAAGGAGATAGCTCCACCTCCCATTATAATGAGGTAGTGTCCTCTCTGGTTCTACTAAGCTAGTACCACCCTTTTATAATGAGGTAGCGCCAATTGTATCTAATGAAATGGCTCCACCTCCCATTATAATGAGGTAGTGCCCCCCTCTGCTTCTAATAAGTTAGTACCACCCATTTTAATGAGGTAGCGCCGACTGTATCTAATGAGATAACTCCACCTCCCATTATAATGAGGTGGTGCCCTCTCTGTTTTTCATGAATAGCTCCACTTCCCATTAAATTTCTAGCGCCCCCTCTGTCTCTAATGAGCTAGTGCCACGTTCCATTATATAAAGGTGGCTCTCTTTCTGTTTCTAATGAAGTAGCCCCATCTTTGATCACAATGAGGTAGCACTTTTCCGTTTCACATGAGGTAGTGCCTATTTCTAATGAAGTGGCCATTGAAATAACTGCTGACAGCGAGATAGCAAGTTGAACACTTTGCAGTTGTGCCAGTGTGTGCTTCAGAGCGAGAAGCTGTGCACAGATCATCAGTGTATTTTGGATTTTTGCACCTCTCTTCCTCGCCGGTTTCACTCCAACTCTAATATATGGTTAACGAATTCTAAATTTGGACTGTTGTGTTTGACTTCCTGTACGTGGCATGGCTTCCTGTGGGTGACATGTGGTGTGTTTGTGGAGCACCTGGACTGGTGGCTCAGTTGTCACTGGTTTAAGTCCCCAGGGAGGCCGTGTCATCTGAGCCCCGAGGGCGCGGTTTAACCCAAATTGCTTCCGCAGTCCCATGCTGCTGTACTCAGGGGTAACATATAAACCACAGTAATTGATATGAGCTGCTTTGGGTAAAACAGCAGAACAGTTTGTTGAATATTAAAATATGCGGAGTAGTAGGGTGTGAACTTGTTGACCAGGAAAAGAGGGCTGTCCTCACACTCTCTGCCCATCTGCCTCCTGGCTACCATAGGTGTCCACTGGGGTCAGAGTGGAGGGACGGTGGAGGCTGGGGTATGGTGGAGAGGCTGGCTGTGAAGCTTTTGGCCACAGGCGGGTGGCATGAGTCTGTGGGGGGGGGGGGTTACGATGGAGGCTCTGATTTCTATAACACAACCTACTATATACACGTTGGGGGGTGTATATAACACAGACTCACACGCCTGCCATCCCCTTAAATGCGACAGCCCCACATTGGGGGGTGTATATAACACAATCTCTCACGCCTGCCGTCTCCTTACATGTGACAGACCCACATTGGGGGGGTGTATATAATACAATCTCTCACGCCTGCCGTCTCCTTACATGCAACAGACCCACGTTGGGTGTAATGTCAGGTCCTTCTCAACCTCAAAGCGGTTTGGACGGCCCTGGGTCTTGTAATGTAGGGCATATGTGGCGTATTGAACGCACACTCCGGCAATGCCCTCAGGAGCATGGCAGCTCAGCCTGAGGATTCTGGACAATGCCAGTTTGCCCAGCAGGGACGCTGTTTGGACAGCAGTTCGTGATCCTCCTATTAGAGCCGAGGCTGGTGTTGTGTCCCCGATCTGCTGTACCCCAGTGCTGATGACCCTCAGGGCCTGTGTGGGAGAAGGTCAACAATAAGTGCCCTGACTTGCCCCTGTGTGGCTTTGCAGCTCCTTCTAATTATAGGCAATGACTGTGCACCTCCACATTTACAGCAATCTGTCTTTGACAAGCACTGCGATCCTGAGAGGGAATGATATCTCTCCGTAAAATATGTATGACATTAAAAGGCCTTAAAGGTCATTACAAATTAATAATGAGTGGTTGGAAAAGAGATGTAAAAAATAGCTGCCCTGTAGTGGCAGGTTTAAATGTTTAATTGAAGATATCTCAATATAGAGCCGGACAGCCTTGCGGCGCTCCTGAGTTTTGCCGCGGGTCCTTGACTAGACATGGCCATATATTTATATCCATCCCCATATCCTGTCTGGCGTAGTCACTGCATGATGTCACTCTACTTCTGGTAGGAGGGACTTATCAGCCCCTGCGGTCCTGAATGAAAATTTAGCTTTTCAAACCCTCTTTTCCTTTCGTCATCTTGGCTGCTTGTTGATCCCCCTGCCCGGCTCCCAGCATGCAGTGTGCTCCACGGCGCCTCCACCAGGCGGTTACCCAAGAGCGTCGGATGTCATTAATTATGCAAAACTGTCAAAGCAGGGAGCATGGAGGCGCTGCGGGCCTTTGAGCTCCGGCTCCCAGTAGAGCCCTCGTTTTCGGCGGAGGGCGCACGCAGCCCCACCCCCATCTACCCCCTGAGGGGTGCCATTTTTATTAGCTCTCTTTGGGCTCCGCTGCCGTGTTTAGCCTGTCAGTCGTCTCTTGCTCAGTGAACTCGGTCTCAGCTCGATTTTCCCACCCTGAATCTATGAAACTATTTGATGCCCCCCCCATCCCACCCCCACTCTTATAATTGTCGGTCTTCTTGACTTTCGTCAAGGAATGTGAATGTTTGACAGCATTTTATATTGTTAAGCACACACATCCTGCGGTTTGCGGTGCCCGTATGCGATGTTTGCCTGTCCCGCTGTGTGTCTCACCCGATGCAGCGTGACGTAGTCGCCCTTTGCTCGCCTCAGGGTGACCATTTGGATGCGGCGCACATGTTCATGTTTCAGCCTTCGCTTCCGGTCGTTCGGCCGGCATGCCGGGAAGCTCTCTGTGTGAAATTAAAGCTGCACGCATTCACTGTTTTTCCCGTTTGTATTGATGATGGGAATGAGTCACACAAAGAGGAAACGGCGTCTCCAAAGTGTCAGTCCTTGACCAGTGGCTTCCTGCTGAGAGCAGGCTATGCTCCACCTTCACGCCACTCTCTCTCTCTCTCTCTCTCTCTCTCTTCCTCTCTCTCTCTGTCTCTCTCTCCGTGGTTACCGGGTGCCTCGTTCCCTCATCCGTCAGCCGCTCCTGAGCCTCCGTCCTGCGCGCCTCATCCATCAAGCGTTTTCCTTTTAAAAAACGGCGCAGGCAGTTGGCATGGCGTCCTGCTACAACAAAACAAAGGCCGTGCTGACACTTGTAATTAATTAGGCCATTACACATTCCACAATGATAATTGCCTCACTGGAAAGTCACCAAACTCTCTGCATGCTGGGGGGCCGTTTGGCTGGATGGGTGGGGAGAAAGGTGGTGGCGTCGGTGGGGAGGGGCAGCATGTAAGGCAAGCGCCATCAATCATGGCAGCACCACCCGCTTCCATACAGCTGCGGCGCCTCACCTTGGCTGCAGAGAGAGGAGCACTGAGCTGGGTTGCCAGGCGAGGAGGCAGAATCCCCCGCAGCATAACGAGTTGTGCTCAATGGCCACCCTTCCAATGTATTTCCTGGTGACTATCTGGGGTTGCCCAGGTGATCAGTCCACTTTTCACTCTTCCTCTCTCTCTCCTTCTCTCAATTTTCTGTTGATGCTCTCTCTCCCTCTTCTTTTTCAAACATCTTTGTTTCACCTGAAAGTTGCTTCAAAACCTTAATGTCATTCGATATTTCAAACACGAAAAGCCGCCATTAAATATGGAGAAAAAACTGTGAGTCCGGTAACTTCAAAGATGACTAAAAAGGGGAAATCATCATCGCTGCTCTCTGCCTTTTCTCTGCCACTCCACATCTGTCTTTGGTGTGACTTTGAGGCGCTCGCGCAGCTCTGTGGTGCTTCATGCGATCAGCTTCCTAGCCCCTGCGTCTGCGGCCCGCCGCCGCAGTAAACGCTCTCCGGAAGCCGCAGGAAACGCGGAGCTTTGATCCAAGCCACGTGCCTGATGGTGCGGTGTCTCTCGGAGCTCATGGCGGTGCTGTCCGTCGGGATTAGCCTGTCTCTCGAAATCCCTGAAAGATAAGACCCAAAATGTCTGCCGGTTTTTCTGAATTTATCGCTGCACATCCATGCTTCAGCCTCTTATCATGGCTACAATGACAGAGCCACTCTGCTCTTATCACTTACATTTATTATTCTGATTAATTCTTTGCTGTCTGTCTTACAACACAAATTAGCGCCTTTTTGTCTCAAATGGATATTTAGCGAACAAATCAGGTTAAGTACCAGTCTATGAGTTGTCTTGACAGTTCGCTTATCTTCTGCTCAGGAGACCCATCACCACTATGCCCCCTGTTTGTGATTATTAGTAACACAAAGGGTGCTGTGTTGTTGATGCTTTCTGATTGGGTCATTTTAAAGAAGCTATTATAGGGGGTTCAGGGCAGTGCAGCCTTGAGACTAGTAGGCTGAGCGTGGCCTGGGGGGTGGAGGGGGTATACACTCACAGGGCATTTATTTAAGTGCAACTGCTCATTAAAAGACAGCCTACTCCTCCAAACAGTAATCATGTGGCTGTAACCCTAACACTCACACACACGCATAAAAGTTTACTTACCACTTGGCTAAGACAAGTGATCTGAATGATTCTGATCATGGTGTGATTGTTAGTGCCAGATGTGGTGGTTCCAGTACCTCAGAAACTGCCGCCCACTCAGGATTTTCACACACCGCAGTGTCTAGAGCAGGGGTCTCCAACTCCGGTCCTGCAGAGCTACTATCCAGTACGTTTTCTATCCTATTCGGCTTCTGATGAGCCACACTTGTTCCTGGTATTTACCTTTAGGGTTAAAAGGAGGGTCACAAATGTAAAAAAATGAACTTAGTAACATGGTGGTGTACAGAACAGCTTTTTCAAACCCACGACTAGGGATCACTTCTGCTTTCCTTGAGGTGGTTCTGTAGCGTTAGCTAGTCAGGGTGTGTGGCAAAGGGGCCACGGAGTGTGGTGTGGACTTCTGGCTGTGACTGACAGGTATCGCTAACCAGACGTGATACTTCCCCACCTTGCTTGCCATCCTCAGACCCTTGGAGACGGTGGCTGGTACATGTGGTGCAAACTCAGCCACTGCTCATTGGCTCATCTCCAGAAGAGGCAAAGTCATTCTCTAATCTTATTGGCTGGCTTCCAAAACATCTTCAGTTTCTTTTAGCCAAATTGCTGCATTTATGCATGGTGTGCTAATGGAATGTATGCAGGCTAATCAAGTACAGTGCATCATCAGGCTTTTCTCTTTGTCTGTGTGTGATGCTCTCTCTGTTCCTGAATTGGCCTGTTCCATTTTAGCAGACGTGCTGGTGCTCTGCTGGAGACCCAACCCAAACACAGGAATCCTTTGTGCCTTCTTGACTGAAAAGGAGTTTCTTACGTCCTGGTCTGGACCTCTGATCAGCTCTGTCTGTCTGTTCAGTCACCCAAGACACCGGCTAAAATTCCAGTCAATGCTGGATCAAAGTCTTAATAGATGTTTCTAATTATGGAGGAAATGGTTTAAAAATATAATATCACGATTATAGAGAATTATCACGGTTACTGGTATTATGGTGTTGTTAAAATGTGCTGAAAATGTTCAACAAGTACTGACACATAAAGTGAAATCATTTCACCAAGTTTTATATTAAACAGTAAATAAATAACATACCCAATACCTTATGTAAACACGTGAGCTCCATGTCAAATGTGCATTAGCATTACAAACCTGTGGAGCACCGTCACTCCCAGTGGTCACTGTCATCCATTGTTTCACTGACACTAAACAAACCCACATTCCATGCTGTGCCTGCACACCTGCGTCTGGATGACTGTTGCTAACTTTGGTTGATGCTTGACAGTCTTTAACATGAGCTCTTCAAAGTCTGGTAATCAACCACGGTTTTAATGATAATTAAAATTTGAAATGATAATACTAACCATCAGGAATTTTACCATGGATTACCATGAAACTGGTAACCATTTGATTCCTGTTTCTAATATTTCTAAGCAGGAGTTCCTCATGGGGGTCTTTCCTGGGTCAGTTCTGTACAGTTCGCCAGACATACACAGATGATTGGATTGTTTTGGCTCCTTTGACCTCCTCAAATGGTATGGCTGGAGCTTCTTGTATATGAAGGACATGACCTCACTTGGCAATGTTGCTAACTCCTCGCTTGGCAAGGGAGCGACCCCAAATGACAAGGCACGACCTCCTTGAATGGCAAGGGTGTGACCTCCTCATTTGGCAAGGGCATGACCTCCTCGCATAGCAATGGCGTGACCTCGCATGGCAAGGGTGTAATCTCCTCATTTGGCAAGGCCATGACCTTGCATGGCATGGACACCACCTCCTCATATGGCATAGACGCCGCCTCCTCATTTAGCAAGGAGTAACCATCTCATTTGCAAGTGCATGACCTCTTCAAATGGCAAGCATGCAACTTCCCTGTATGGCAAGGTGTGGTAGAAAAATCAATGATAATGCAAATACAATTGTAATTTCAATCAGTAATTACCAAAGAAGTTCATAATGACACTGTTGATTTAATTTCAATGATTATAATGATAGATTGCTGCTTTGGAATAGTTATTATTAAACATGTAATGCAATAATGCAAGCTTGCTTAAGTAATGAGTTTTTCACTTTTAAAATTAGAAGTATTTTTATTGAGAAATAACATGTGATAGCTTAATCTGCAAAAAGACTGAATAAAGGTGCCGATCTGATCCAAGAAGTCATAACTATTACAGATACCCATCCATCCATCCATTTTCCAACCCACTTATCCTACTGGGTCGCGGGGGGTCCAGAGCCTATCCCGGAAGCAACGGGCACAAGGCAGGGAACAACCCTGGACGGGGGGCCAGCCCATCGCAGGGCACACTCACACCTACGGGCAATTCAGGAACTCCAGTCAGCCTCAGCATGTCTTTGGACTGTGGGGGAAAACCAGAGTACCCAGAGGGAACCCCACGACAACATGGGGAAAACATGCAAACTCCACACACATGTGACCCAGGGGGAGACTCGAACCCAGGCCCCAGAGATGTGAGGCAACAGTACTAACCACTACACCACCATACCGCAGATACCGTTACAGATACCATTATTAGAAATTTCTGTGCTGATGTCATATGTCAAGGATAAGTGGAAAAGGGCACAAGGCAATATAGGGGAAATAAGCTGAAGAAAGTAACTGAAAACAGCTTGTCGAAATGAGGTAGTGAAATCATGAGAACAATCGGCTTCTACAGGTTGACCCTGCCTTAAACTGATAAAAGCAGAAGTAGCTGGTGTCCGAAGATATACAACCCCTCCTTGAACTGTCTGTACACTGGCGCGTTTTTTGCTATAAAAGATATATGTGTTTGTTGTTCAGAGAGGAGATCACGAGACGTGTGAAATACTGATGAGCGTCTGCTCCCCCAAAGCTTCGCGGTAATAAAGTTTGTCAAACTCTTAAACAAATCGATTCTTTGAAATTTCTACCACAAAGGCACGACCTCCTTGAATGACATGGGCGCAACCTTCTCAAACGGAAAGGGTGCGACCTCATCAAATGGCAAGGCATGACCTCCTCATATGGGAAGAGCATGACCACTTCCATGGCATGGATGCCACCTCCTCATATGGCAAGGGTGTGACCTCCTCTTGTGGCATGGACACCACCTTCTTGTTGACCCAAGGCACTGATTAGACCAGGGGTCTCCAACTCCAGTCCTGGAGAGCTACTATCAAGTAGGTTTTCTGTCCCCCTTGGCTTCTTTTGAGCCACACCTGTTCCTGGGATTTACCTGAGAACAGGTGTGGCTCATCAGAAGCCAGGTATGATAGAAAACCTACTGCAGGCAGGAAACCTACTGGTAGCTCTCTAGGACCGGAATTGGAGACCCCTGGATTAGACTGTGGGTGTCCTACCTGCTGGTGGGTTTTTATATTTTTAAATATTTTTTTTCCTGCTGTACATTTGCCGGTTCTTTCAGAGAAACATTAGTTGGTCCCTTTGTGCAGTTTGTCTAAAAAAGGCTCATGGAATTAGGTTAGAGGGAATTAACTTATTCAGGTAATGACCCCTGTGCTGCTCACTTTCACAGACGCAAGATTAGAGCAGAAATTCTGGGGGGGGGGTTACAATGTGTGCTCCCAGTTATTATTTTTTAATTTATATTGTCAAAATCTGCGACTTTCCCTTCTTGTATCAGTCCTGTGCAAATATAGGTTCTGCTGCTTCATTTGCATTTAGTAATCGATTTGTCTATCTGTCTGTCTATTTATCTAGCTGTCAGTCTATCTGTATTTATCTATCTGTGTGACTACTAAACTTATGTATTACTAAACTACTAATTTTCAAACTTATAATGTGCAAAGATGCACAGGTAATATTTCACTGCAGTTTAGCAGTGTTAGAGAATAGCTCATCTCCTGGGGCTTGAACCTGCAGCCGATTGTTCCCAAGCATAGCTTTTTCTTTACCAGCTATCCTCATTTCACTTCACCACATTACGAGGCTTCAGTGTCTTTGGGCGCCGGCCTGGTCTTTATGGAGTGAAGCTGGGTGCTCTTCTCGGCCTCTTTCATCAGAAGCCCTGAGACAGAAGCAGGTAAATGCCCTAACAGTTTTTGTTCACAAAAAGGGCATCTGAGACTTGTTTGTTGAGTGTTAGGAGAACGCGCCCTGGGCAGAAGAGCGCAGAGTGGCTTAGGACGTTTGGGGCTGTCGTCTGAAAGATGGGAGGGGGCAGTGAGGACAGGACAGAAGATGGCCGGTGTACTATGCACTGTTTTGTGTTGCAAAATGTAAACCTAGGACCAAACGGTTGGACACATAGCTACCATGTTCATTTAACCCTAAGAGGGAAACTACTGCTGAATTATTATAATACTAATAGCAAGGGCTCTTAAAGATGAGGAGGGCTCTGTCCCGTAGCAAAAGATCTGGTCCTAGATACTCTGTGGATTCAGTGCTCTGATGACAGTGTCAAATCTTGGCGCTGAGGTTGCCTGGCTGTCCCCTCGAGTGCTGGCTTCCTGCCATGGCTGGGCAAGGGAACCAACCCCCCACCCGCTGTATCCAGCGCAGAAGCCCACAGAAAGGGGACTCAGCCAAAGCTGCTGTGACCTGACCAGTGTCTGCAGCTTCACAAGCATCTGTTTGGTGGCGTAGAGCATCTCATTCAATGGGGCCTTATGGTTAGCAGGGATTGTGCAGCCTGAACCCTGTATGAATCAGCCATAACTCTGGCTGGTCCAGCCAGTGTAGCCTTGTTCCTGCAAGTGGATACATAGTGTTAGCAGTGGGAGCTCATTTCTGTGACTCGCATCCGCAATATCATTCTTCCAGGCACCACACAGCCCATGATCTTAGATAAGGGTGGGAATATAGATTGACCGGTAAATGATCAGAGATGTTGCCTCAGCTCTCTCTTCAGACTAGTACAATGTCCACTGTGAGGGTTAACCTCCAAACATCCACATAACTGCCGGTGCTGCGCCGACCCGCCCATCAGTGTCCTGGTCCATTCTTCCTTGCCTCTTAAACAAGATGCTGAGATACTTCTCTGCTTGAAGCAGTAACTCCTCCCCAAACAAGAAGGGGCAGTCCACCCTCTTCTGCTTTACAACCATGGCCTAATACTTGGAGGTGCTGATCCTCTTCCTGGCCGTTTCACACTCAGCTGCAACACAGCTCAGTACACAAGGTCACAGCTTGATGAAGCCAACAGGATCATATCACCTGCAAAATGTAAAGCTACGATCCTGAGGTCACCGAACTGAACACGCTCCATCCCTTGGCTGTTCCTAGAAATTCTGTCCATAAAAGTTATGAACAAAATCAGTGGCAACAGGCAGCCCTGGCAGAGCCCAACACCCACCTGGAATTTGTCTGACTTACTGCAGGCAATGCAAACTGAATTTGTGCTCCAGAAACACAGGGACCTAATGGGCTGTAACAGAGGGCCTGGAACCCCATACTCCCAGGGTATCCTGAGGCACACGATCATATGCCTTTTCCCGATCCTCAAAACACTTGTAGACTGGTTGGGCAAACTCCCATAAACCCTCCAGTATCCTTGTGAGGGTAAAGAACTGGTCCAAGCGTTCCATGACCGGGATGGAATTCACATTGATCTTTCTGGGTTCGACCAACAGATGGACCCTCCTCTCCAGTACCCTGGCACAGACCATCCCAGGGAGGCTGAGGAGTGTGATCGCCCTCAAGCTGGAACACATCCTCTGGTCCCCTTTCTTAAAGACAGCCCAAAAATATGAAGAGCCTTCTGGATCTCAGGGCGTATCTCCCCCGGGGCCTTACCATTGAATTTTTTTTTTCTACTTCAGTGATCTCGGCCTTTGTGATGGGCAAGTCCCCCTCTAAGGAATGCATGTCAGTGGGATTCAGGAGGTCCTCGAAGTGCTCCTTCCACCGCCTGACTATATCCCAAGTAGAGGTCAGCAGCACTCCATTGCTGCTATAAACAGCATGGGTAAAGCTTACCACTCCTGGAAGAATCTGTTTGAGACAAGCCAAAATTTTCCATGGCCTCACCAAACTCCTCCAACGCATGAATTTTTGCTTCCACAGCTATTAAAGCCATATTCCACTTAGCCTGTCAGAACCTGTCAGCTGCTTCCAGAGTCCCAGAATCCAACCAAACTGGGAAGGCCTCCTTCTGCCTGATGGCTCCCATTATTCCTGGTGTGCCTCAAAAGGTTTGGGTCTGCCCACTACGACAGGCACCAATAACCATGTGGCCATAGCTTTGCCCAGCTGTCTCAAGAAGGTCAGATGCTGTAAATGACATTTTGATGCACAGACAACAGTCAGAGCCCATCCCCAAAGTCAAAGAGATGCAACCCTTTTGTTCACCAGGGTAAACCCCAACGTACTGGTGGCTATGAGTAAACCCACACCAGCCCAGTGCCTCTCACCATGGGTAACTCCAGAGTGGAATGGAGTCTGGCCTCTCTCTGGGAGTTTGCTTACAGAGTCCAAGCCATGCGTTGAGATGAGCCCAATTATATCTAGTCGGTATCTTTTTCCCTCCCACACCAACTCAGGCTCCTTTCCTACCAGAGAGTTTATGTTCCGTTACATTACATTTTACAATCCTAATGCCAGTTTTAGTATATGGGGATCAGTCTGCCAAGGCCTCTTGCTTTCGAATGTACCCGATGCACAATACACCAGACCTTTATGGCTCCTCCTGCAGGTGGTGGGCCCACAGTTGGTCCTGATGCATTATCTTGAGATACACACAATTTTCTCTAAACAGATCTTGAGAAATCAGTGATATGAAGAATAAATGTTTATGGGCCCAACTGCATGGTTCTGCGTGTGAGTGTGTGAGCGTCTGTATGCCCTGCAATGCACTGGCAGCCCATCCTGCTCAAGCACCAGCTTGTGGTTTCTGAGAAGACTTCAGGCTCGATTGGACCCATCTCAGATAAGTGGTCAGAAGATGGATGGATTTGTGGAAGCGAAGCGGTAGATTTTGCAGCTGTGAGTGCTGCCTTCTATAGCACGCCAGCCCCCGATCCACCGGGATCGTTTGACCAGTGCTGTCTGTGAAATTAGCTGGCGAGCTTTCTCGGCTGACTGACAACCCTCTGCGCTGTAATTTCCGTGACCGACAGGTTTTGTTAACTGATTTAAATAGAGCCATGAGAGGTGTTACCTCCCTGGGGGGGGGGGGGGGGGGGCGCAC
>JAODJW010000040.1:1391588-1403767 GCA_026777045.1 Hyperopisus bebe | reverse complement strand
CCCAGCGCCCTGTCAGGCGGCTCCCCAGAGCTCCGCGCCGCACCTCGCTTTGCTACCACAAGTCACCTCCTCTGGTGACGCCGCTTCTCCGGCAGGCAGGTGCTGGGCGAGAGTGAGGGAGCAAGAGAATGAGAGGGAGGAGGGAAGGAGAGAGAGAGGGAGGGAGGGGGGTGGAGGAAGGGGAAGATTAAAAACAGCCCTGTGATGTCGAGTGTGCAGTCTCCCCCCTGAGAATCGCTGGCATAATAATTTAAATGATCAAATGATACAGAGGAGACTCGTTAGCAAAGAAACAGGCTCCTAGTTGGCCCCTTGGGGGCGCCGGTGCTGTGCTTGCATTGTTAAACAGCCCCCGCTCTCTGCTGAAGAATCCCCCTCTCCCTTTCTCCTCAGAAGACAACTTTCTTGTTTTTTCTTTATTGTTTTTTCCTCCTCTTTTAAACTCCTGCGCTTCTGCGAGCTCATCTTGGGCGCAGTCAGTCGCGCCTGGTGGCTCATGGGGGAGTCTGAGCCTCGCGTGCTGCTGGTGACCCCCCCTCCCCCCCACACCGGGCTTACTCCCTTAAATCATCTGCATCCTGATTTCCATGCAAAGTTTACTTGCCATCATAAGTATTTCTTTTTCTTGACATTCTGTACAGTAAATTGTTCCAGCAAACTGGAGAGAGTGGGTGTGGAGCAGGTATTTGTTCCCAGATGAAGGGTTTAGAGCTGATGCTGTGTGTGTAAATACCGCCATGGCTGCTACAGCTCTCACACTGGTGCCTTTAATTGATATAACACAGCATTTCCCACAGTGCACGCTCACTGTCCCTGTCTGCCTGTGTGTCTGACTGTCTCCCCAGATCCCGCCCTCCTGCTAGAGGCCACACACACCCTGGAGGAGAAGCTGCAGCCGCTGCAGAGCTCCGGTGCCTCTGCCCACCCGCTGCTCCGGGACCTGGGCAGGCACCGCAAAGGTCAACTAGAGGCCCCCGCCAAGCCAGGTGACGGTCCTCCCTGACAGACGCTCTCAAATCTCTAATCCAGTTTGAAACTCAAAGGGTTTTTTTTAACAAAAACTATATACCTGTACATTATATAAATATGTATCAGACCATCGTGTTTTTCCAGTCTCACACAAAGCATCCTGTTGTACCCTTAAAATGGTTTTGGTTTTTGAAGCAACTTTTTGCCTATTTTTTAAAGGCATTGCTCAGAGTATAATTTAAAATTCTAAAGACAGCTAGAATCACCTTCCACCCCCACATGCAGGCAACACGGAGGACGGCCCAGTGGCAGGGGGGGCTCTGCCCCCCAAGAGACACAGCAGCAGCCCCCGCAGCGGCACAGTGTCACTCCAACAGGGGTATGTTTGGGGGGGATGGGGCGGGGCAGGGATTCTGGGTGCATCTGCCTGGTACAGTATGTCCATCCCTATGTGTGCTGATGAAATGTCTGTGTGTCTGTCTGACTGTGTCTTTTTGTGTCTGTCTGTCTCTGTGTTTCTGCTTGTCTGTGTGTTTGTCTCTCTCTGTATTTGTATTTGACTGTGTCTGTCTATCTCTGTGCCTGTTTGTCTCTCTCTGTCTATCCCTCTGCCTGTCTTTCTGTCTGTATCTCTGTGCCTGTCTGTCTGTCTGTGATTCTGTGCCTATCTGTCTGTCTCTGTGCCTGTCTGTCTGTCTGTGATTCTATGCCTATCTGGCTATCTCTGTACCTGTTTGTCTCTCTCTGTCTATCCCTGTGCCTGTCTGTCTGTCTGTCTCTGTGCCTGTCTGTCTGGCTGTGATTCTGTGCCTATCTGGCCATCTCTGTGCCTGTTCATGTGTCTCTGTCTCTCTCTGTACCGGTCTGTCTCTCTCTGTCTATCCCTGTGCCTGTCTGTCTGACTCTGTCTATCTCTGTGTCTGTCTGTCTGTGATTCTGTGTCTATCTGGCTATCTCTGTGCCTGTTTGTGTCTCTGTGTCTGTCTCTGTGCCTGTCTGTCTGTCCCTGTGTCCATTCGTCTCTGTGGCTGTCTGTCTTTGTGTCCCTCCCTCCCTCCATGCAGGAACACTGATGGATTCAGCACTCTGGCTGTCAGGCTCAGGGATGCGGAAGACCGGACCCAGATGCTTCGCGCAGGTGAGATTTCCGTATTCTTTGGAGGTGTGGGGCAGCAATGGCCAGTGTCCTTGTTAATGTGTTTCTCCCGTGCCCCCCACAGCACTCAGCAGCACGCAGACAGAGCTGCTGGACCTGCGGTGTAAATACGATGAGGAGATGGCATCCAAGTAAGAACTGCTGCTCGCCTCCTTGCTGCCTTAACGTCAGGTCGGCACCACCTGCAGGCCACAAAGGGCAGGCAATGGAATCAGGACCCCACGATGGGCATGTTTTTCGTAAAATAGACACACCCAAACATATTCACCCTGTAGCCAGCCTCTGACCTACACACACCCACATGCAGATTCACACGGTCACATTGATTCACACCAAAGGCAAACAGCAAATGTACTTTAATGCGCCAACCCCCGCCCCCAAAAAAGAATCTTTGGTGTGCCCCCCCACCTCCCTCCAACATACAGCACTAGGGTTCATGCTGAGCTGTTTTGCAAACACAAAACTATCTTAGATATTCTCTGGAGTGTTTGGACTTTTTTGTCCTGGTAATGGAGTGCTTAGGAGCAGTTAATTGTACTTTAAGGAATCAATATTCAATAATGATGCTAATGCTAACAGTGTTTGTACTCTTTTTTATGCTAGAGTATTCAGACACTATAAGTACTCACAATAAAAACATTTGTACATAAACCAGTACTCCTACCCCAAGGATTCAGAGTGTTAGTACTCACACTGAGTGCTTCCCAGAGTATTGAGTGTTAGTACTTACACCGTGTGCCCCCTCGAGTATTCAAACAGTGTTAGTACTCACTGTGAGCTCCCCCCCCAATCAAGAATTTGGATACTTTTAATACTCACAGTAAGTGCCCCCCCTCCCCTGAGTAATCAGACACAATGTTAGTACTCATACTGAGTGTCCCCCGAGTATTCAGACACAGTGTTAGTACTCACACTGAGTGTGCCATCCTCCCCTGAGTATTCAGACACAGTGCTAGTACTCACACTAGGTGCCACCCTAAGTATTCAGATGTTATGTTAGTACTCACATTGAATGTGCCCCTCCTCCTATAAGTATTCAAATATTCTGTTAGTACTCACACTGAGTGTGCCATCCTCCCTGAGTATTCAGACATAGTGCTAGTACTCACACTGGGTGCCCCCCTAAGTATTTAGATATCATATTAGTACTCATGCTGAATGTGCCCCTCCTCCTATAAGTATTCAGATATTGTGTTAGTACTCATATTGACTGTGTCCCTCTTCCTAAGAGTATTCAGATACTGTGCTAGCACTCATACTGACTGTGCCCCTCCTCTTACGAGTATTCAGATACTGTGTTAGTACTCATGCTTTAGTTGGGGTGACTCGCCTGCTTCCTGTCCTTCGCAATCATGGCAGTTCCATCGGACAGACAGGGACGCTCATGATTAATGGGGGCCATGGAGACCTCCACCATGCCCCCCCCCATGTTTCCTCTGGTCCCCCCGCCTCCACTCCACCCGGGCTAATAGCTCTCATTTGTCTCCTTTGACTCAGGCGTTAGGGCAGCTAATCAATACGATACATTTTTCTGTACCGTGCGAGTTCATTAAATCCAAACGGTCCACCTGTTGTCTCCCCTTCCCTGTGGGCGCCTGGGGGGGATGTTTAGCCCTGGGGCATCCCTGAGTATCGGCATGCAGGAGCCCTACCTACAGGGCATGCTGGGTAATGTGCCGGCTGTAG
This sequence comes from Hyperopisus bebe, assembly GCA_026777045.1. NCBI lineage: Eukaryota > Metazoa > Chordata > Actinopteri > Osteoglossiformes > Mormyridae > Hyperopisus > Hyperopisus bebe. The sequence goes on along the minus strand of JAODJW010000040.1, from coordinate 1,399,956 downwards.
TGATTTCATTTCGGACTGGGACCTAGAAGGAGGTGGGGATTGGGAGTCAGGTCGCAGTGTGGCTGTTTGTTACTTGAGTCATCGATAAGACCTCCCCCCCACAGGAAACAGCTGCTGCTGGTTTCTTTAAGGGGAAGCAAAAAGCAGTAATGAATTACTGAGGCCTGAGCAGCTGATTTGATTAATTAGCCAGGGGGCGTAATGGGGGGGGTGAGGTGCTGGTGTCCCATTCAGGGTATCCCCCTGCTCTGTGACCAATGATCGCCAGGCGTCTCCTTCAGGGTGCCACCCTGCTGGCGTGATATGAGGTGGGTGGATGGATGGATGTAAGATGGTGCCGGTATCCATCTCTCAGTGGTCTGGCCAGTGCACAGTCCTCTCCATCCTTACTGCTTTTATGTTTTTCTGCAAGCCTTCATAGTCCTGAGTGAAAGACCTGCTTGGCTTCTTCCAGAAGGTGCTCTGGGTTCTCCCTGTGTTGCATGTGGGCCGTCACATCCAGGGATCCATGATGACTGTAACCGTGACAACATGCTCCGCTATACTGACAAAGCCTGTGGTCCTTCTGTTTTCAGGGCCAAGGAAATCGGTCGGGTCATGACCAACCTGGAAAAGGCCAATCAGGTGAGTGGAGGTGGGGGGGGGGGTAGCCTTTGACCTTCTCCAAAGTAATAAGGCTCATCTCATTGAGCTGATGGTACATTCACACAGCCTGGCGATGAACACACCACACCCACTCACCATCTACTCCAGGGAGGAGTATTAATATGCTGCTCCCTGTCAGCTTGCCTGCCGGGGGGGGGGGGGGGGGGGGTCATTTGTGCGGCCCTCCCCCTCTCGTCTCTTTCAGGCATGATTGCTAAAAGCTGGGATTATGTGGTTTTGGAGCCATCGCGCTTAACAACGGCAAAGAGCACCTTCACATTTTTTAATTGGACCAACAAAGGCAGTCAGTCCCCATGAGACCCCCCCACTTTTGAAATGGCAAAGCCCCTGGCTCTTTCTTGGCATGGGAGGCAGTGGCTGGTCAGGGCCGTTATGTCCCTCCCTCCACCTGGCGCCCATCGCCAGCCTAACGTCTAAATTGACTGTTAATCAGTGACCCCCCCTGGATTACTCTCCTTACAGCATCTCGTCCACATACCTCTTCATCCCGCCAAGGTGATGTCATCACTGTGCTGGCTGAAAGAATGGAGCTTGTTTTGTTAGTATATTATGGGCTGTTGGTGTTTGGCTGTGTGTAGAGTACTCTGCTATTTTGGGTTATATTCTAATTATGTGCCTGATCTATGCTCCAAACACCATTTGAGGTTAATTAGCACCCTAATAAGTTCAATAAAGCAATTAGGAGGTAAGGTAGCATGAAAGCCGGGCTTGAAGGGCCAGAGCCGTGCACCCCCAGAGCATGCCGCGGGGGGCGTTAAAACCACACGTGGATAACATGGGGTGGGGTCTGATTTCAGAGAGCAGAGGCAGCACAGAGGGAGGTAGACAGGCTGCGAGAACAGCTGGCTGGAATCAGCAGCGCCTCCCCTGCGCAGGGCCGCCTGACGGAGGCAGTGAACACGGTAAGATGGACCTTCCCCGCTCATTATATGGGAGCGGAGGGGACAGCTCAGACCCCAGCCACGCTGCGCCCGCTGCTCGCACCCTGCTGAGCTTGTGCTGCCAACTGTGGCCTCCATCACCTCCTCGGGGAGCAGGACTAGAGGTTGGATGGAGGAGCCGGGGTCATATACAGCCTGTTATGAATGAGGGCATTCCCTCTATCTGCTCCTCTCTGCGCCCAGCCCCCCCTGGAGAACAAGCTATCAACCAGCTCTCAGCCCAACCTGGAGACCACCCTGGTCGCCAAGGACCGTGAGATCCTCCGCCTGCTGGAGAATGTCCAGCGACTCCAGTTCACACTTCAGGAAGTGCAGGAGGTCTCAGCCACTCGCATCGCAGAGCTGGAGCGCCAGCTGGCCTATAAGGCGCAAGCTATTGAGGTAGGCGTGGGGGTTACCATTGGCTGGGCGTGTCATCTGTTTGTGTGTCCATATCTTATATGCTGTGTGTCTTTCAGAAACTAGAGGCCAGGCTGCAGTCCCAGGTGGATTATGATGAGATTAAGACTGAGCTCAGGTGCGCCGTCCTGCTCCGCTGGAGGACAGCAGTTTTTTCTATGGGGGCAGTGCGGTGTCTTCACCTTTGTTTCCCTTTTCCTTCCAATGGCAGCATCCTGAAGGCGATAAAACCGGCCTCCACCAATGGCAGCTCATCACAGGTATGTGTGGGGGGGGGGGGGGGGCCAATGCCCAAATACAAACGTAAGATGTAGGACTAGTGAGCATTGGAGCAGTATTGACCTGTAATGTTCCCAGTAGTCATCTGCAGGTCCCTCCCCAACATGGGAGCAGGCTGTCTCGATGGCTGTTTGATATGTAGCCCCTGATTGTCAGGTCAGACAGAGGTTCCCTGGAGATACTGGCAGCTGTCGCGACAGGCATATGCGCACTGATCCGCAGCTTGTTCCTGCATTGACTCCCCCCCACAACCCCCAGGCCGATCCACTAGGTGGTTGTAAGGCCTCATGCATCGTCAGGGTGATTGGCTACTCGTTGCATGCGGTTTGTGACGCTCCTTTTGAAACATGTCACCGTTCTGTCCCCTAAAGGCAGCAGATGGTCTCCTGCTGGAGAAGGAGGCCTTCCTGTCCTCTCAGAAATACCTCTTGGAGAAGCCACAGGGTGCTTCCAGCAGTGGTCTGCGCACCCTCAGCGGTGAATACTCCATCACTCAGCCTCTAATCCAGAGCCACGCCCCCTGGGCACATGTCCATGCCCTTGATGACTACGCCCCCTGTTTACATGCCCATGCCCTTGATGACCACGCCCCCTGGTCATATGCTCATGCCCCTAATGACCACGCCCCCCTGGTCACATGTCCATGCCCCTAATGACCATCCCCCCTGGTCACATGTCCATGCCCCTAATGACTATGCCCCCTGGTCACATGTCCATGCCATTAATGACCACACCCTCGGTCACATGTCCATGCCCCTAATGACCATGCCCCTTGGTCACATGCCCATGCCCTTAATGACCGTCCCCCCTGGTCACGTGTCCATGCCTCTAATGACCACACCCCCGGTCACATGTCCATGCCCCTAATGACCATGCCCCCTGGTCTCATGTTCATGTCCCTAATGACCACGCTCCCCTGGTCACATGTCCATTCCCTTAATGACCATCCCACTGCTATTCTGCTGCGTGCAGCAGCTGTTTAACAGCTGCCCTTTATCTGCTGTGACCTCCTCCTTCTCCTCCTCCCTGCAGATGAGGACTCTTTGGAGGCCGGCCAGTCCATGGAGTCGGACTCTCCCCCCCAGCAGCTGTCGCGAGTGGAGAGCCAGTGCTCATCGAGTCCTGGGCAGCCGGGCTCTGTGGGTCCGGAGCTGCCGCAGCCCTTTTCTACCTCCCCCTTCCCCAGCGAGCCCCTCCTGCAGAGGCAGCTCCTCTCACCGCACTTCAAGCGGGACCCTGGCGCCCTGGCGGTGTTCCCCACGGCCCTCTACACAGCTAAGGTGGCGCTCCTATCTGCCAGACAGGGCCCACCGTCGGGGGGCGGGGAGACCTGTGGGGCCAGCGACCAGTCGGAGAGCAGCAGCTGCAGCGCCGGAGATGAGGAGCAGCTGGACACGGTGGAGATCGCCTACCAGGTGAAGGAGCAGCTGCTGAAGCACAACATCGGCCAGCGTGTGTTCGGTCATTACGTGCTGGGCCTGTCACAGGGCTCCGTCAGTGAGATCCTGGCTCGGCCCAAGCCCTGGCGCAAGCTCACCGTCAAGGGCAAGGAGCCCTTCATCAAGATGAAGCAGTTCCTGTCCGATGAGCAAAACATCCTGGCCCTAAGGACCATCCAGGTCCGTCAGCGCGGTGAGTGACACCTAGAGACACGCGAATCACATTTGGTGCAGCTGACCATTAAGTGTTTTGCCGCCTGACTGGTCGTGAGCTCCACCAACCCGTCCTCCTCTCTCCTCTGTTTGCTGTTACTTTTAACTTTGTTTTCTCCTCTGATTTCCCAGCCTTTATAAAGCGAGCTTCTCGAAAAGCCGCAGCCTCACAGATGCCAAGAGCTCAAAGGCAGCCATTGATCTGTCAGTCAGAAGCGGAGCCTTCGCTCCTAGCTCCTCTCATCTGCCGTTCCACTCACCTCTCCCCTTCTCTTTGTCACACTCTTTCTCTCTTTCTCTCTCTCCCTCTCTCCCTCTCCCCTCGACAGGGAGCATAACTCCACGCATTCGAACTCCAGAAACTGGGTCAGATGACGCTATTAAGAGCATCTTGGAGCAGGCCAAGAAGGAGATCCAGTCCCAGAGAGGAGGTCAGTATGGCTGCGGGGGGTTTCTGTTCACCGTGACACGAGGTGGGAGTTCAGGTCCAGCCTCTACATGCTGACACATTCAAGGTCACATGACCTGAATCTGTATCCAGTGTGAAATGAGGTGAAAGTGTCATCCTGTACCTCAAGGTCAGATTAGTGTGGATAATGAAGGTAAGAGAGTGACCTTACCCTGTGTGTGTGTGTGTGTGTGTGTGTGTGTGTGTGTGTGTGTGTGTGTGTGTGTGTGTGTGCGTGAATGGGTATACCTATCCATACAACATGATAAATATCCATTTTTTAACTGGTCCCCATAAGGGAAAACTTATAAAAGTCAGTGACTGCTGTGAAAAATCTAAAAATGCAAAATTTTGTATTTTGCTTGGGCACTTATGGTTGCGGTTAGGGCTGGGTAGGGGTTAAAGTTGGCATAGTTAGCATTAGCATTTTCCCCATAGAAGTGAATGAGCGTCCCCCATAAGGATATGTATACCCGTGTGTGTGTGTGTGTGTGTGTGTATTATGTTTATATTATGCTGTTAGGACCAAATGTCTCCACAATGTAATAAAAACCTGTTATTTTGACATTATGGGGACCATTTTTCAAGTCCCCTCAATGATCAGTGACTGCAATCAATAAACTAAAAATTTCAAATTTTGTTTAGTTACTTAAGGGGTTAGGGCTGGGTAAGGGTTAAGGTTGTCATATTGGGATTAGGGATTTCACCATAGGAATGAACGGAGAGTCCCCACAAAGATATGATTACAATCCGTGTCTGTGTGTGTGTTTGTGTGTGTGTGCTTATGCATAGCAGGTGAAGGCAGGCCTTCCCCGAGCAGCTCGTCCTCCAGGACCTGCGACGGCAGCGGCTCAGATGCCACCATCAGGAGCATCCTGGAACAGGCGCGGCGGGAGATGCGAGCGCAGCAGCAGGCGCTGATGGAGATGGAGGCGAGCGAACACGGCAAGGCTGACGTGGGCGGGGTCCAGGCCGAACGCCCCCCCCTCATCACCCCGCCGCAGGGGCCGCCGCCACCTGCCTTCATCAAGCAGGAGGACGAGGGCACTGAACCCCTAAGTGCAGCCGGGCCCCCACTGAGCATGCTCTCCCCCGCCGCCTTCGTGCAGAATATCATCCGCAAGGTGAAGTCCGAGATTGGCGACGCTGGTACCTACTTTGAGCAGCACTGGTCGGCTGAGCGGGGTGGACCCTCGGGGCCGGTGCTGGGCGGGGACAGACACCCACGGCTACTTGGCTCTACCTCCTCCCCTGGCCGTTCCCCGCCGTCCTTAGCACCCTCTACTCCATCCCGCCCCTGGCCCCGCCCCGCAAGCACCGAGGGTCAGGTGGCCAGCGAGGACGGAGCGGGCCAGGCAGTGGAAGTGAAGGTGGAGGCGAAGTCGGAGGCGGAGACCTCATGTGGGGGGGAGGCAGCGGCGGCTGGCCGGCTCTCCTACTACCCGCCGTACGTACCCCGCGCCCTCAAGCCCACGGTGCCTCCGCTCACGCCCGAGCAGTATGAGACGTACATGTACCGTGAGGTGGATACCATCGAGCTCACCCGGCAGGTCAAGGAGAAGCTGGCCAAGAACGGCATCTGCCAGCGTATCTTCGGGGAGAAGGTGAGCTTCCCGTACCATTGAATCTCGCCGCTGTTTGCCTGGCAAAGTGCCCGCCTGTCATGGGCATTTGTGGTGGTGACTTCTGTCCTGAAGTGATTGTATTGTTCCCTTGGCGGTCTAGACCTTCCCCTAGCATATTGCTCTGTGACTCTGCATATTAACAAGCTACATTTGATATGTGTGCAGTGACAGGCTGCTATATATGACTGTATATAAGTCCACGCATTCAATTGCAATTCAATATATCATAAGGCAGCTAAGCCTATAGAACTTGTTTGAAGCGCTGGACCCCTGTGTCTGAAAATGGTGCTTTGCTGCCCTCTATTGGATAGTTGTAGATTAGTCCTGGCCTTGAGGAAAGCTTTATTGTTGGCTGCTGTTTTGTCAGCATGTGTGATGGTCAGACCGTGCAGTTTATTTTATCTGTTTTATTTATGCTTTCGGGAGGAAATCGATTTCTTTTCCAGGATCACAGAGGACATTCCTGAATCTCACACTCGCTCTTTTACCCGGCTGCCTTCTAGCTGCCTCTTTCGTACATAGTCGCTGTGAGCATGCAGCCTATCCTGGCGAGGTGGCGGGAAGCACCCTGCGCACCATGCATTGTTGCATTATTTCCTGTTACTTACAGTCTGTTGTAGTTGTTGATTAAGGAATTTTTATTCAGCAAATAGCTGAGTTTCTCATAGCAGTGATTCTCAGTACAGTCCTCGGGGATCCCCAGACAATCCCCAGCTTTGCTCCCTGCCAACTCCCAGGGCACCTTGGCCAGTCATTCGGCATCCTTGATTGCTTGGTTTGTTCTTACCAGTTTGGTTCAGGTGTGCTGGGGCCCCAGGGGACCCCCAGGATGGGGGTGAGAAACACAGACATGTGAAGGAAACTGAGTCGCTTAGAAACAGCCTGAGCACAAATCGGACAGAACCTGTGGGAGGGAACTCGATACACCTGGCTAATAGCAGTAAGCGATGAGCTGCCGGTGAGATGTGACAGGATCGCGTGGGCAACCGTCAGAAAGACCCCCCCCTCACTCGGCGAGCCTAACCACCCACCCCCTGCAGGTGCTGGGCCTGTCCCAGGGCAGTGTGAGCGACATGCTGTCCCGCCCCAAGCCCTGGAGCAAGCTGACCCAGAAGGGCAGGGAGCCGTTCATCCGCATGCAGCTCTGGCTGCTGGAGCAGCTTGGCCAGACGCAGAACCCGGCATGCAGCAAGGGAACCTCGCTGGGTGGGTCAAAGGTCGAAGGTCACTGCCAGCCACAGTGCGTGGGCTATTTCACACTGACTCATTACACACTATGCTTCATTAATGCTCTCCTTGGGGAACATTGATATTCTAATAAAATACTGCACAGATACAGTAATGCTACTTGTGGAAAATAGTAAAACTATAGCCTTTATATTAGAATTTAGTGCTATATGTGGGTGACACTATAATTGCGTTACATCGTCATATGCATTAATACTGTAGTACTCTATACAGATTCATTAGTATTCACTTTTTGAAAAGCACTCAACACGTACACTGCTGCCTCACACCTCCAGGAGGCGAGCTAAACCCAACCAATGAGAGTGGAGATTGCATGATTCTCATGATGTCTCGATTTCATACCACCGTCCAAAGACATGCATGAGTGTGAGAGTGTGTGAGTCCTGTGAGAGACGGGTGTCCTGTCTTGGGTGTTCCTCTGCATGATTGTGTGAGTGCTGACCCTGTGCTGTGACCCTCAAACTTGTGCTCACCTGTAGGTGTCTCATGGAGAACAAGAAGGGGTAGGCAAAGAGAGAATTTCCCCAGGGAGATTAACCCTCTGGGGTCGACGGCATCATCGGCGATGCCTCGTATCTTTCTCGTGTATTTCAGTTCATAAATCGGTGAAATCTTATTGTAGAAACATGAAAAAACGCTGACTAAATCTGTAATCTGTCTTCTTTTCAAAACGTCCATTCAGAAGTATTGAAGTTTTTAAAATTAGGTTAAATAGTCAAAAATGTAAACTGTGTCACCTTTCTTTGTTTTACTTGCATTGGGGGTGTGTAGTACTGCTCTCACCCGAAGATCGCTATTCACAATCTAAATAGTCGCATTACCGCGTATTCAAATCGCATTCGCATGGTAATATGATGAACAACACAACGGTGAAACGCGATCCAGATACATCTCTATCAGCACCGTAAAAGGGGGGGAGGATGTGGCCAGGTGTGAATGGCTCATGCATACACATGAGAGCTCCTACATATTCAATGGAAGGAGCCAGAAATAGTGACATGAGTTAGGTTTTTCATATTTATTTATCCAACTTAATGTTGCAACTACACCATTTAGTCATCTTCATGTAGCCAAGACTTTGGTGATCAGATATCTAGGATCAAAACAAAC
>JAODJW010000040.1:1374550-1390795 GCA_026777045.1 Hyperopisus bebe | reverse complement strand
CAGCTGTTTCTGGTTGTTGTCATTAGTCCTCTGTATTTAGTCCGCGTTTCAGTTTGTTTCTCCAGTCCGGTTATTGTCCGTCTGCGTTTTGCCTGCCTTACCTGTAAATAAACCCCGTATTCCCCAATACCCTGACATACCCTTTGTCTCCGTTCCGTCCCAGCTCCACACAACAATATTATTATAATTAAATGTATGAATGGTTTATTATTAATATTAAAATAATTAATACGAAATCTTTATTTTTAAATGTATTTTATTATGTAATAATTACTGTTACTGTCTGTCACTGTCTAAATGTATTTTTACTGTCTAAATATATGTATTCAGCTAGTGTAAACATGCACGATGATATCACAGCGAATGCGAGGCTGAGACTGAAGCTTTACCCTTTGTTTCCGCTAAGAGACATGCTGCGTGACTCATTTCCCCAGGCATACACGTTATCTTAGGTCGGCGTTCACGGTTTGACTTCTGAGATTCAGATCGAGTTCTAGGTAATTTTTTTTTCAAATTGGTTGGTTCTACTTTTAAGAAATTTGAGTTCTAATGAGTTCAAGAACTGAGGTACCACTGTACTTTGATGTCAAATTACAAACTTCACATAAATCTGACATATTTACAAAGTACACTAAGATTAAGATGAGTTTAATGCCAAAACAAATATATAAGAAATAATTTATTTGCCATGAATTAAGTTTATGATATTGAATGAAATGTGTGACCATGCCCCAGTCAGGGAGTGTGTTCCCTACCCCTAGACCCCAGAGGGTTAATAAAGTATCACTATTCCTTATTCCTTCTGCTCTATGTCATTATCAGATGGTTGATTCAATGAAGACATTCGGTTTTAGTGCCCTGAGCTGCTCCAGTCGCCCCCTGCTCTCCTTGGAGGGCCCATCCTGCACATTACTGTCCTTCACGGTTGTGACAGCGGCTGTCCCGGCCATGGGGGTCCACTGCAGAGTCTGAGCTTTGTCCTGATGTCCCTCTTTTGTAGAGAGGAGCCCCCTGCCAGCCCAGCCCTCGCCCTCCCCACCCCCAAGCCCAATGGAGAGCCAGCCCAGCCCACAGGGGGAGCCAGAGAGTCCGCGCCTGGACGGGACTAAGGAGAACCAGCAGCCCGGAGCCCTCAGCCCGGAGCCAGACCTGCTGGTGGCAAAGGCGTCGCCCGGCCTGGCTCCCCTGCACCCCCAGCACGCCTCGCTGGGCATCCAGGAGCTGGTGGCCATGTCCCCTGAGCTGGACACCTACTGCATCACCAAGAAAGTTAAGGAAGTGCTCACAGACAACAATCTGGGTGAGTGTGTGGGGCATGGGGCTCAGCTGACCCCAGAGGCCGATCTCACCTTCAGCTTCTCTAACTTTCCTCAGATCTCATCTCCTCAGAGGCTTCACCATCTCTCTTCTTATTTTCATCTAGTGCATTTACCCAAATCACAGCTATTTCCTTTGATGGTTTACTCATTCATTCCTCCATCCATTCATCCCATGTTAGAGTGTATCCAGTGTCAGGTGAGTGGAGCCTGGAGCAACGGAGGCTTGGCTGCCATGGGTGCCTGGGTGCCAGCAGAGGCATCACTAGACCCAGCTTAGGGGGGCATGTACCAAATGGGAGAAATGTTGCTGTGCCCTCTCGTAATTACATAAAAAAATCAAAAAGGCCAGGAAGTTTTCTAATTTTATTCTGGACTGTGAGCAGCGTAAAAAAGCACCATCAGCCAGTCCCTGGACCAAATAGGAGTTAAAGTCCCAAACCCAGTATCAACCCCCCCAGGCCCAGCTGCATTTTCTTAAGTGCCCCCCCCCCCCCCAGCTTGTCTGAGCCCATGAAATTATAGTATGATATCTGGGCTCTATGAAAATGGACATGTGCAAATATTTACCGGGTGGTTAAATGACACAGCAGACACTAAGGTAAGCGTTAAGGCTCGCTAGGTAGCCTTGCCTGTAACTCACCATGGGCTCACCAGCAGAAACACAGAATAACCCCTTAAATCAAAGGCATTCGTGAAGTTAGCAACAAGAATATTATATTGCATTTTCAAATAAAAGGGGCATTGTAGAATTAATAACTGCTTGTTTTGTGAGCTTGTTATTATGATGTAATACAAAGGACAGCTTCTAACCCCCCCCCCCCCCATTATGGTAAAATGCAAATAAAAGAAATATGAGGGGGAAAAAACAGTTTTATAGCTACTTTGGAATATTAAGGACAATTTAGGGGCGCCATTCACATAAGAGTGTGTAATGAAAGCCACACAAGGAGGGAACATGCTGATCTCACACACACACACACACACAAAGCGGGGCTGGGATTCGAACCCCTATTCTAAGAGGTGAGGGGTCACCATGCTGCCCCATACATACAGATGCAGGTGAGGGGCACGGTGTGGGGGTGCCTGCGATGTCCGCGTGCAGGTGCATAACAGACATGTCCCTCGTGGCTCCTCAGGGCAGCGCCTCTTTGGCGAGAGCGTCCTGGGCCTGACGCAGGGCTCCGTGTCGGACCTCCTGTCCCGGCCCAAACCCTGGCACAAGCTGAGTCTAAAGGGCCGTGAGCCCTTTGTGCGTATGCAGCTGTGGCTGAGCGACCCGCACAGCGTGACCCGGCTGCGGGACATGAAGAAGGTGGAGAAGAAAGGTACGTGTGCAGGGGGTGGGGGTGGCATGCGGCATGAAGTAGATGGAGAAGGGTAGGGGTGCAGGGGCGTGGAGAAGGGTAGGTGGGGGACAGGGGCATGAAGAAGGTGGAGAAGGGTAGGTGGGTGAGGGGGGTGTGGGATGAAGAAAATGGAGAAGAAGGGCAGGTTTGTGGGGGTAGGATGGGGCATAAAGAAGATGGAGAAGGGTAGGTGTGCAGGGGGTGGGGCCAGGCTGGGGCTTTTACTTTACCAGTTTACCTGCAGAGGTGAAAAGTTCAGGTCCATAAAGTACAAATCCAGACCAAGGTTTTGTTTCAACCAACCAGTTGAGGATAAAGAGTCACAGTCACAGAGTACTCAAGTATTTGATTGAAAGAAAACCTGAACTTTCCACTTCTGTTAACCTGGCCATTTGATCCAGTTTACCTGCATATATAGCTGCGTGTCTTACTGGTTCAGGATGAAGCCCCTCCTAAGCTCACCTTTCAGGGCACAAGCAGCCCTCTCTGGCTTGACCCTAAAACCCTGCCCCCTGTATCTTTAAATCCTAACACTAACCACTTTGCCTAAGCCCTGGCTCTAAAATACTAACCCCCATCACTAAAACACTCCCCCCCCCACCCAGCCTACCTGAAGCGGCGGTACGGCCTGCTGAGCAGCGCTGGATCAGACAGCGACTCTGCAGGGGCGCGGTCTGACTGCGCCAGCCCCACCCCCTCTGGCGAGCCCTGTCCATTCAGCCAGCCCAAGAAGCCACGTGTGGTGCTGGCAGCCAGGGAGAAGGAGGCTCTAAGGAGGGCCTACTTGCTGGAGCCGTACCCCTCACAGCACACCATTGATGCACTGGCCGCTCAGCTCAACCTCAAGACCAACACCGTCATCAACTGGTTTCATAACTACAGGTGAGGCCAGGGGTCAGAGGTCAGACCACCAAGTCACATGTCCAGCATGTGACACATACACCAGGCAATATGCAGAAATAATTCTCAGTTTTCGTTGATTTTTAAAATTTGATCCTTGTTTAATTTTAACTGATTTTTTAAAAACAGAACAGATTTTACACATACAGTATACAGCTCTGGAAAAAAATAACAGACCACAGCAACATTTTTTGTTTCACTCTTTTCTCAATTTATGGGTGTGCATCTCTGGATAATATATTTTATTTTTTTGCAAATTGCAGCCTGGCTCTTCTCTCTTTCTCATTAATGAAGGACTTCTTCCTTGCATTACAAACTGTCTTGGCAGTGCACTTCACACCTGCACTAGTCTCTTAGTGTCTTAATTTTTTCCAAAGCTGTTCATGTAACCTTCTCCCACCTATGGCCATTTCTGCCCTGATTTTGGCTGTGATTTTTTTTCCCCAGGTCCCGGATGCGGCGCGAGGTCCTAACAGATGGCGTCCAGGACAACGACATGGAGGCGGAGCCTGCCCGTTATGCCACACCCCCTCTGCAGAGCCCCGCCTCAGATGTGGAGGCCGGGAATCAGCAAACAGCCTCGGCTGAGCACATTGTGGCAAGACACAGCCACCTGCCTAATGGTACCCAGCAGCCTGCTGGCGTCAAACAGGAGGCCCCCGAGGTGAAGGACGAGGATGAGGAGGATGAAGAGGAAGAGCGTACAGCAAAGCGGCGGTCCGGGAAGCATCAGCATCCAAGCACTGAGGCGATACTGGAAAAGGTGCCACTGTACAAGCACTGGTGTGCCGCAGGCCTCAGGGACGATGGGACCCCCACCTCAGGCTCCCCGCCCCCTGGGGGCCTTCAGAGGGTCGCCCGGCAGGAGGGCGAGGACAGCGACACACCCACCGTCGACCCGGTCAGCTTCAGAGGCTCCTCAGAACCCGCCCGTAGCAGCCTGGTGGTGTCTCTGAACTCGCCCTCCGCTGCCTCCTCGCCGGGCCTCATGCTGTCTGTATCCCCCGTCCCCTCGTGCTCCGCACCAATTTCCCCGTCCCCCCCCAACCCCGGCGGGCCAAGCCCCAGCCCCGCGGCCCCCTCGCAGAATGCCAAGCTCAGCCAGAGCACACAGAGGCGCAATGAGAAGATGGCCAACCTGGACAACATCATTCACCGGCTGGAGCGAGCCGCCAACCGTGAGGAGATCCTGGAGTGGGAGTTCTGATGCACAGCCTCAACGCAGGAGTGACAAGCCATGATGAAGATGCAGGACTCCAGAAGGAACTGTGCAAGGCGGGGTGGGGTGGGTGAGCTGCTGCAGTACGTCTCCCTGCCAGATGGGGGTGCATAGCTCCTCTCATCAAAATGCTGCGTCCCACTCCAACCAGACCCCCCCCCCCCCAAAACACTTTGGGGAAGGAGAAGCTGTCTAACAGCTGCCCAACACTCAGAAACTCCTCAAAAGAAATTTTTACGGAAGGAAAGAAGAATTTATAAACGTTTTATGTATTTTGATAAAGGACATTACTTCGAAATGTACTGTATTTAACAGCCCTAGCTGTTGCATTTTAAATAACAGGAAACAAAAAACAAACTCGGGATGAGAAGAGTTTGTAGCTGCGGTGTCATTAAATGCCCCTTTGTTCTCTAGTTTGCCACTGGGTGAGATTAACTAAAGACTTTGTCTTAAGCCATCTGAAAGCACTATAATTATTTAAAAAAACACTGACCAAATTTGCTACTTTTTGCAAAAACAATTTTTTCAGAGTTTTGTTTTTGTCTTTAAGACGTAACGTAAAATACGAAACGGTTACAGGTGAAATCGTAATAAATATGACTGCGGAATAGTCCTCAAAGACTCTAAATAGCTAACCTGAGTAATGTATGTAGTTTCCTGCTGATATGTTTTGGAGCATCTGTAATAAGAGAAGCGTGTTATGTGTGGTTGTACCTGTCGTAGAGATGTCTGCAGTAGCTTCCTCTCCTCCTCTGCTCACAGCATAGCATGATACCCAGAGGATCCCCCCCCCCCCCCGCCCCGACACACATTCCCTTAGATTTAGCCTCATGTGATCGACTTGGGGAAAAAAGACAAAAACAATGAAAAAAATAGGAAATGCTAATTTCAAGAATAGAGCTTTGGTAGTGGAAGTTGTAGTATTATTTTCAGTATTGCAGCCACGATGAACTCAACGTTAGCTTTTTTTCTCGAGTTTGTTGCATATTTACCTCAAAAACTGTCCATGGACTGCCTGTCCATAGCTGTTCTTTTTTGTTTTTTTTTTTTGTAATTTTGCTAGCGAACAAAAAAAGCACGTAGTCTCCAACTCTGCAAGCCGGCATGCTCCCGGAAAACGTCCCCAGCGTGGATGAAGACCCCTGCCTGCCGAACAGATTACATCAGCCCAGTGCCTCCCGCCTTAGAGAAGTGATATAAAGAGAGAACAAAAACCAGCTCTATTGGTATAGAATGTGGTTGATAAAACCACAGCCAAGATATTAGATGTGACAAAAATAGCACTTATTGAAAGGGATTTCGGCATTGAGCTAATGCTCATAATGCGCTAATGATAACTGATTATGCCATGTGTTTGATACCTGGTTAAACTGGTTCGATTAATTGTTTATGAATAGTCTTTCCCCCTCCATAAACGCTCAGAAGTGCCAGTGAAGATATGACTTAAGCTGCATGTATCCCCACCCCCCCACATAGCCGCCTCTGCGCTGGCTTCACCACATCTGCGTCATTTTTCCTTATGGATTCAGCAAAACATTTTGACTGCGAGAGCCGGCCAGCCAGTTTCTGACAAACACGTTAATTTGGCCCCGCAGCACAATGTAAAGCCGCCATCTTGGTGTCTGCTCAGGCCACTTCATTTTTATATGACCTCTGTGTGACACCTGGGTTATCAATCCAGTAATGCAGATTAGAAGATAAAGTTCGCAGAAGACCTCATTCAGGAAGGTTAGCTATGAATCTGGCCTAGTGAATCCTGCTAACATCTCATAGCCAATTTCTGCTAGACAGCGTCATGCGCTGCAAATAGTGGTTACCAGTAATAGCACTTGATGGTGTTTTGTTTTTATGTTTTATGTTTACACTCATCTTAACATTGCTGCTGTCCATACAGAATGTGTGTTCAGTTTCTGCTTCTGGGAAGGTGGGAAGAGAGAACAATGCACCTGCAACAGAACTGGATCATCTAGTTTTTAGTGTTTCCGGTGTCACCTCACTTCTTGCCTTTGAACACTGAGCCAGAATTTAACAAGAGCTTGGATTTCCTCTCCTGTGAGGTGAGATGCTGCTGCTGACACAAGGCACACAACTGATTCAGACAACGCCAGGTTTGATTACTCCTGGATATAAGTGTTGATATGCGAACCGTGGAAAAGACTTTGTATAGAAAAATACTGTTGCCAAAAGGAGGCCCCAGTGAACCAATGAAAATGCTCAGTACGTGATGAAACTGACGTGACGAGGGTTTGTTCTAAAGCCTGAGAACCAAAAGCCTTGATACCCTGTTTGTCCAGATCCTTCAACGTTACATCTCGACATAGGGGGAAGGACGGATCGACCGATACGGACTGAAAGGCCACTTCTGTGCCTAGTGGCAGATATAATAACCCAGTCTGTTCTTTTCACACATGAGATCAGTGAATTCTGTTTAGGGCACCTGGCACCGTCATGTCATAGAGTAGCCAGCGTGAGGCGCCCTGCTGTAGCTCTGGTACAGACCCCTCAAAGCACTTAGGTTTTGCGAATCGTGAAGAATCAGTCGAGTTATTTGAATTGTTTAAATTTTCTAATTAAACGTTCCACTACTAGTCTTTACCTTTTCGATGTGTTGTTGAAGTTGGTAGTAAACAATTGCACATGTTTTAATAGTACAGAACGATGGACTTGTATATTGTTTACAAAATATAATATGTTAGATATTCTTGAAACAAATGTGCTGATTATATTGAAATATAGTGTATAGATTTATTTACGAGGCCCACAAGCTCGTCCAGACCTAAAGAAGCTCAGCCACCTTGAAGGCCTTTTCTCAGGATAGCCTCGTGTGGGCCGTGCAGAAAATACTCCCCACTCCCGAACACATCGCTTCCTGCTTCTGGAAGAGTCACCCGCACACTGACAGGAACAGATGTTACCCGCTAGTGCCCTTCGCGGAAATTGTCAGACTGCAGAGTGGGAAGACTTCCTGTGTAATCAAACACCATAATACAGACCATTGAGGTTTGCTCACAGTAATGGCTGCTTTGTAACCAGGGCAGGTGATATTGTTTAAACCACATGAATGATGTTACCACTCAGTGGTGGCTGTACAGAAGTATTAGCTCCCTTGGATGATGGAGAACAAGGAAAGATAGTTCCTTCCCTGAGACTTTTCATTAAAAAATGTTTGGTTATTGTTGCTGTGTAAATTTTCTTTATAGTTCTTTTGGTATGGTTCATCTTAAAATATCAGATAAAAGCAAGAATGTTTTTTATGTCCTGTGCTGAACAAATACGTATTGAGCTGGCTGTGACTTCCACAGATATTTGCTCAGAGATTTTGTTCGAAAGTAACATGGCATGTTGCGCATTCCTTACTATTTAATGACATATTGTTACCCCACCAGTTCACCAACCCTTACTCTCTGTACTGTTTATATATATATATATATATATATATGAGTCGTAGTGTGCTTATGAGAGTGAATCTACAGTCTGTGGTGAATCTACAGAGTCACTGCTGAGGGGAAAGCCTTTCGTGTTCCAGGATAGCTTGGTGATTAAGGACAGAGGCTTGTAATCCGAAGCTTGATGTCCACAGAGGGACACTGGTCTGGTACCCTAGAGCAAGATACTTAACATGAACTGATCCAGCGAAAAATATATAGGTTGTATAAAGGATGGAAACCAGCTGAGTCTTTCAGTGATGCCTGTCAAACGAAGGCCCAGCCCTCACCCTTGCACTCCGGGAGAAAGGCACAGGGAGTAATGGTTAGACTGAAGATCAATTGAACATTTACACATTCATAGCACAGTGTTCGTAGTAGCTGCCACAGTCCTTTGGGTGTCACACAGAGCCAGGACTCCAGAGAGCCTGCCACACGAGGAGGATGACTGATCGTTAGCATTAGAGCTTTCTGTAAGGTCCAATCAAAGAGTCAAATGGTGGGAACCCCACCCAATGCAAGAACATCACGGTACATCATTGAAATTTAATCCAAGTGACACATTCTGGATGTGGGGGGTTAGTATAGAATTTTCATTAAATCTAAAACATCTATCATTTTATTTCAAAAGAAGATGATAACTGGATGTCATGCATTCCAAAATCACATTTCATCGGGTCCCTATTTTACATTATTGTAGCTGGTTTATTCTACCCTGTTCTATATTATTCTGCAGCATCCTGCTTGTGTTAAGATTATTAACGATGGTCTACATTGTTGGCTTTCCGAAGCTGAACAGTGATGTCCTCTGCCGTCCTCTTTGCTACACTACACACAGGACACTGTATCGAATATAAATCCCACGGGATTAAAAAAAGACTTCTGTCTGTCATATGCCGATATTCCAAGATTCATTAATACTGGACATATTTTTTCAAGATCTCTCTCTCTCTCAGTAATCGTGTCCTTGTCAGTTTAAGTGTATGAGATAATATGCTCTAATATACTAGTTACCAAATTGGTTCAGTAGAGTTTTAGGAACTGGATGTAAGTTACCCGCACGCACAAACCAAACGAGTGGAGATTCATGTTCACATATTTTACAAAATTACATGACCAATGAAAATATTTGTTTTGTTGTTTGAGAGAAAATAGTGTGCATAAGTATTACTCTTGTGTAATTAACAACCACGACTCGATTAAATATAATAATCATAAAATGATGCCCGTACTGTCCCGTGTCTTGGCATTCTTCTCTTTTGTACTTTCTGCTTATCCTTTTCTCGAAATATGGCTACTGTGCCAGCCATGTTGGGTGCTGCAATATTGGACCCGTTTAACGGTTACAAGCCGGACCTTCATGAGCGGTCCTGGGCAGAGCTCGTAGAGGTGGCCTCTACAAGACTGATGCAGTGATAACGGGCGAGCGCAAGGTCCTCCCTTCATCTGCTGATTTTGAAAGCATTTCCATGCCTGCGATAGGTTGATGGTAAGGCCTGGGTTATTCCCTGCCTTACGCCCGTAACTTCCGGATAGGCTCTGGACCTCCGCGACCGTGCATAGAACAAGCGGTTTCTGAAGATGGATGGATGGATGGATTTGCTGACATTCCGTCGGGCAGTATATTTATATATACAGCGGAAAATAGTTTGTTATACAGATAACAGTTGAAACAAATAATTGAACACGTCCAGGACTAATGAAAAAAAACTTAATAAATAAAGTTTAAAAATGAAAAATCCACAGAGACAGGGATTACAATGAATGAGCAGTGCAGCTAAATGGTTGTCAAGGAAATCGTACGGATTTTTAGCAAGTTTAGTTTGTTTAGTTTCTTAGATACGTATAGTAAAATCTAACGAAAATACATTTTCCTGTTTTGTGTGCATTTTCAGCGGAGCTCTACTAAATTACTTTTGTTCCATACATCAATTACCAGCCACTGTCTGGCTTGTTTACAGTCACGGTTACCACACCGATTAATACATTCTAAGTCTGAGGGCGTAAAAAGCGTAATTACCAAGCCAAACACTCATGATTTATTTTCGCCGTTTCGAGCCTTTTACGTATTTTCAATAATTCGTTCATTTGAATAACGACCCAGAAAAAAGATTTTGATCGGTGAAGCTGTATACAGTGTAACAGCGATGCGATACATGACTATGGTTTCTCCCTAAAATCGAGGGGAAACGAAAGTACCGCTGTAACAACCAGAGAGGTGGCAACTTTGTTTACTATTCCTCACCCTCATCGGCCCCGCCCCCTCTCGGCCTTCGCATGCGTGATGACGAAGGCGCACGTCACGTACGCACGGAGTCCAGGGTTAGGTACGCGGCGATGGCGACTCTGCTTTACAAGCGGACAGACTGAAAAGGCAAAGGGAGTCGACAGCTTGGTTATCGCGCCGTTAGGCGTGCGACCTCGGACGGGGTGCACGAAGAGCTGACGGAATCGCCACCTTGCCGGTTTCCCCGCTGGAATTCCCTCTCAGGTGAGACGTTGTTTCGCAGCGGCCTCCGCCTTTTCGGAGGAGGGGGGTCCGCCCTCCATCTCATAACAACAACAAAAACAGAGCCGGAGTCGCGCGGCGCCCAGTGGGCCACTTTTTCGCGCGAGCCTCCCGCCAGTCTACGTTTAATGTGAGGGTGCGCAGTGTAGGACCCAGAGCCTCGCTTACAGGGATGTGCTGGATGGATCCGAGGGAGCGGCTAGCTCGCTAGCCGCCGTGCTGCTGTCAGGAAGCCCTTAAGGGCCAGCCATAGCCGGCCGGTTGCGGTGACAGTCGGTGCGGTTCTTCCGTCTGCTGAGCGAACCTCTTCGAATAGGAGAGGCGCCTGAGCGCCCTGTTACCGCTGCTTTCCTGAGTGTAACGTGGCGGAGGCTTTTTTAATGTAGGTGCGGCGGTCGCCCCAGAGGGCAGAGCCGTTTAGTTAGCGAGCTGCCTGATGCATCATTTATCGCCGGCCGGTCTGGTTTCACGGCCGCTTTTGCTGTCAGCGTGGCCCGGTGCTTCTGCCTTTTTTATGAATGGGCATGGCTAAGACACCCCGATGGCCGTGATCCGCCGGCAGACCAGCTTTATCGGAGCTCTTTCCGTCACGTTAGGGTTTGCTGGAGCTGCTGCCCTGGCGCCCGTCTAACCCCGGTTAACCCTGGGTATAAAGGTCGCATCTTATCTCCTGACATGAGGGGCGATGCGCATGCCATAGAGCATTTACAGGCTTCAGCTTTCGTGCGAAAGTGAATTATATGGCGACTATTATTTCATAGAGTAGGGAAAATTACCATTAATGCTTTCGAAAATAGAGTAAGTGGGGTTTTAACCGATACAGTTACAGGCATGAAGCGAGCTACTGACAATGATTCGGTGTTGTTTTACACCCATAGACTGCAATTTAGTAAACATTAAGAAGGCCATTAAATGTAGATTTTTTCCATATATAAATTGTCGACTGGTATATAGTATTAATTTACTACTGCAGAATAAAATTTCAATTTAATTTTCAGATTGATGATCTATTTAATGCACTATTTAATGCATTGTCTTTGCACCATACACATAGATATGTATAGTCACATGTTTGTATGTATAGTCATATGTTTTGTTTGCTTAACGTTTGAAATGTTGCACTAAATACACTTTAATGACTGAAAAAGGGACATTTACCATTTGTAACCCATTGCAGGATATTCGCGCCTAAGGTCGCACAGAGATTGTTATGGTGTAGTTATTAAGCAGTTAGGGTTAGGCAATTATCTTGTTACTGTTATAAATCTGGAAAATAAGAGGCCCTTTGTGCAAGTAATCATGTGCAGGTCTAAACATGCTATATGATAAACATGCAATATGGCTGTCAGTTATTGAGTACTGCGGCTGTCCCGGGCATGCAGCTGGAGGTGTATATCACTGGCTGCATCAGCGGTTGCTGCTGCATTACTAGCGTCACCAGAAATTGTGAGAATGAAAAGCAATGCTCAACTTAAAAGCCCTTTGGAACGAACGTCATGTCCTTGGCACACGTGAATCTTTAGAAATGTTAACAGGACTGCATAGCCTGTGTCGCTCAGAAGGTATTTTCTTTCCCCAGGCTGAGATCTTGAATGTATGCAAGCGCAGTTTTGATTGCATCTACTGTCAGTGCAGTCTTTGCTTGGGGATGGTCAGGCGCTCTGAACGTCGCCACTCAATCGACGCTTCAGGTCCTTCTGCTGGGAGGTGTGAGAGTCATATGATGAGGGGGTTAAACCGGCCACATGGTCTACTCACGCAGGAAATGCAGTAAGCAACAGCCACATCTGTGCTTCCTCAAATTATCTCAGGCCTGTCATATGCTGGTTACTACAGGTTTTACAGTAAACACCCCTTCATGATATTACACCTTTACAACATACACTGTAATCTTTGAAAAATGAATTCTTTGTTGATGAAGAAGCAGCAACAGGCAAGTGAGCATTTCATTTATTTAGCAGATGCTTGTATCCAAAGTGACATACAAGCTAGAAGGTAGGTTCAGCGATTCCCTGGAGCAATTAGGGGCTAAGGACCTTGCTCAAAGGCAGTGAAATCAGAGTGAAATCACAATGACCATATCATGGGTACAGCTTCCTAACATACCAAGCCATCCTCCAGATGGAGAAGAGTACAGGTTTCCCTGCACAAGGCACTGCAACAGTGGTTTTGAATGTCATGTGGGGTGAGTGTAGTGACCGTGGCAGTGACCTCCATGCCTAATCGTCTCTCCTTCTCCTCACGGGGCTCGTGGGGCTGCCCTGGATGGGCCAAAGTCGCTAATTTTGATCTCAGGCCACTAGCTGCCCCTGTGTACGCCACTGCATGTCGAGTGGTCAGCTAAGAATGGCATCTCCCCCAGGCATCTTGCTTTAGGAATCACAAGTGAGCGTTTCTATGCTCTGATGTCCCAATGTGGGCAACATGGTGCTTCTAGGAGTCACCGGATCCTTGAGCAGAATGAAAAAGCACAATCGGCGACATGGGGAAAGCAAATTGCATGGACAGCGTGGTCAGTTCCATGGGCAGCATGCAGGAGGTGCCACCATTGCTGCGTGTGTCCCGAGCCGTTGGCGCAGTGTTAAAAGCACGCTAGTGGGAGGCGGGGCCATGAGGGGGGGCGGAGTGGCCCCTGGGGGTTCCCAAGGGGCATGGGCTGGTCTGGCTGTGATAAGCACATGCGTGTGCGCATGTTTCTGTGGATAACCACAATCACTGTCCTCCAGCTGTTTAGTGGAGGCTGTAGGGCAGAGGCCACTTTGATGCGGAACGACTTGCACGACGAGTGGTTCCACTTCTATTCCGGTTCATATGAAGCGCCTTCTTCAAGATCATGGCATTGCTTTTCCTTTCTTAACCACCCCACACCCTGCTGTCCTCATGGGCCGAACTGTGAGTAGTGTGCTGTTACGGTTGGACTTTGCATCTGTCTGCCCAGCTCTAGCTGTGTCGGCGGGCCGGCCAGCTCAATGGAGGTCAGCTCCTCTCCCGTCAGATCGAATGTCAGTCCGAGCAACGTGTGACCTTTAGCGGCACTCGGACGGGCTGCAGGATCGCTCGTCCGCGACATGGCGCAGGCACGTTTGGTGGCCGGGCAGGATTGGCGAGCTGAGATACGGAGAAGAAATAAGGAAGCTAAGATGCGGAAGCAGTGAGCAAAGGAACTGCTCCACCCCAACCTCTGTGTCTTTGTTGCCTGTGTGTTTGCTTAGAAATGTTTGTTGTGTAAACTGACTTTTAATTTGATCATAATTACTCACAGTGAATGTAGCTTTCATTGTTTATTAGAAAAAATGGTAGAAAATGGTACAAAATGTGGTTTTTAAGGGCTGTAAACTGGAAGCAACGTGAGGATGGACCCCTCCTGTCCACCTGTGTCCCCTCCGCCCTGGAGCTCTTTGCTTGGCACTGCTTTATTTATTGGGTTTATTCTTGTGATTTATCCTTTAATATTGACTCAGATTGTCTGAATTAATTTTCTTTCTTCCTTTGGCTTCCTTGCAGAGTCCAATGTCATCTTACTGGGAGGGTCACTTGAGACGGAATCACCTGCAGGTTTCCTCATCTGTTTCTCTTATCTGGTGAGTGATGGCTGCTTTGTTGCACTTCCTGAATTGCCAATAATGACCATCCAACATAACAGTTCCCTGCCCTGGCAGGCCTGTGGGCCCTGTGTTACTGAAAGCCGTCTGCCCTCTCCGCAGACTGAGATTGGGGTCTTGTGTCGGAGACAGGCGTTCCCAGGCGACTGAAGCACGCTGTCACCGGGGCCATGGTAAGCCCCTCCACCCCCACCACATTCACTGACTATACAAACATTTCCCTGTCTGTCTTCCCCCATGCAGTCGGTGGGTTTGGACACTCATCATTGATTCATTCAGACATGGTGTTTCCCTGGAGGTCAGACCATAATAGCAGAGTCCCCCCCACACCCTTCGCCCTGGGGTCAGTGTCTGAGTGTCCCAGTCCCCCCCCCCCCCCTTGGTGAGGCTACTGTAGGTTTACTAATCTCCATTGCTGGTGGCCGGATTCAGGACGTGAGCAGGGACAGGCGGAGGCAGGAGTCCCCGGAAGCAAATTCCTGGACCAGCATGACACCGGAAACACCCATGCAGTCTCCAGCTTGCCCGCTTGGCCGCTTGGCCGCTTTCTGACGCAACGATTGGCCTTAACATGTTTAGTGAGCTGCCAGAGTGGTTAGGCCTGACCATCCACCGGGCCTCCAGCTTCCCTTATTAAAATACCGGCATGGGGGGGCTCACTCAGAATGCAGCTGGCGGGACATGACTCCCCCCCCCCTTGTGAGCTCTGAAGGGGCCTTCTCTGCACGTGGCCACACATGGTCGATACAGAGCAGCGATGTGTTCGTCAGACCTGAATGTAGACAGGCAGCCTCTGCGGAGTCGCCTCCTCCTGGCTGGCCTTCGGGCGAGTCGGGACTCACAGTGGGGCTTTTCAGAGCGGGTCGAGCGGCTCTGCGGCCCTGGCGGATAGATGTCATGAACACATTCGATTGTGGAATAGACAGCGGCAGATTGACATGCAGGTGGAACGTGGGGATTGGATGGTGGCTGTGGAAGAGGTTTGTGGGATTGGCTGTTTCACATTGGTATGGAAGGGCATTGTGGGATTGGACAGTGGCTGATTCAGATCAGATTGGAAGGGCATTGTGGGATTGGATAGTATTTGATTCATAAATGTGACCTCCTTTTCCCTTTGTTGAGACATAGTAAGAACCCCAAACTTTTGTTTTAATTCCTGCCACTCTGTGAGGGATTCAGCCAACAGGCCTCAGGACCAGCATCTACTTGCAGCTGCAGTCTGATTGGTTCAGCTCTGTTGTCCTCATATAGCTGAATATAATACCAGGCAGCACTGTTTCTAAAATAAGTTTTTTTTTTGTTTGGAACAGTCTGTCATGATGTACTCACAAGTCCATTAGCCTTACAGCAGCAGGGCTTTCTGTATAACCGTCACCATCTTTACTATGACTGCCTTACAGGGTTCCTGTTTCTGAAAGTAAAGCAAATGAACCTCAGCTCCTTGTTTTGAGTAGTGCAAAGAATTGGCTTCACTTCTATGGCTATTTGATTGCTGAAGTAAGTGTCAGTATGATTGAACCTTGTAATGATAACAGTTGACTTTCAGTGTTTAGTGTTGACCCACCATCTGTTCACTGAGGTCCTGTCGGCCTTCTCTGTACTCACCTTGATGCACAAGGCAGGGCTTGTGCTGCCAGGCCAGGTTTTAGGGCCGCTGCCTTCAGTTCCTGCATTCTGTCTCTCGCCTACCACAACCCCCAAACCTTATTTGTGCCTTTAATTTGTTTTTAGCAGTTCTTCCTTGGCATCAGCATGTGAATAGAGCCACTGCTGCATCCCCCGTCCGGCGGTGTCCCCCATCCCCCGTACAGCAGTGTCCCCCATCCCCCATGTGGTGGCATTCCCTGTGCAGTGTCTCCCGTGCGGCAGTGTCCCCCCCCCCCCCCGTCCGGCGGTGTCTCCCGTGTGGCAGTGTCCCCCTCCCC
>JAODJW010000040.1:1316647-1338855 GCA_026777045.1 Hyperopisus bebe | reverse complement strand
GGGGGCATAGCATGCGCAGAGAACGTCAAGCAGGGATGTGTACGGGCCCCCAGAGAGGAATACAGAAAGGAAAGGTGTGCAGCTGTAGAGTGGCTGGCAGCGGGATGCAAGGGCGGGGCGGCAGAGGTGCAAGTGAGGATGTGTGGATGGCAAGCAGGTAGCCGGGCAACCAGGTACATTTGTTCATTTACTTTATAATAGATAAATCACCCTATAAATCATATAAATCATCACTCCCCTCAAATGCTTCACATACAATTCAGGGTCAAATACGTTACAATATATACAGTAGTAGTTTGTAAATGAGGGACAGTTGCACCAAACTCATTCACTGAAGATGATCATAGGTTCCTATGATTGAGGTGATGTTTCTGGCCAGGTCTGGATGAATTATATTAATGTAAGTGTAGGAGCGGCTTGACTAGACATGTGTGGACACATTTGTGTGCTTGTTCGTCTTATTGGCCTTGTGCAATGCAAACACAGTGTCTCATCATTAAGACTGAGGAGAGTGCAGCTGTATGTCAGCCAATTAGCATTTTCATTGATCTGTATGGGGCTAGAGAGCTTTTGGCCCCCCTGCACAGAAGCTACTTAAACCTGGGCCCGTTGACCCTTCTTTAGCATGGCTTAAGGACAGCAGAAGTGGGAAATGGAGGAGAAGAGATACATCTCGCTGCCAGGGGGAGGTGCACTTACTTTCAAAGGTGACCCTCCTCCTCTCTGCGGAGAGCGAGAGAGAAGACAAGAGTCCTGAGGCACAGGAACACGGATCAGATGGACGCAAGTCTGGTTTTTCAAGGGGGCAGAGCACATGCTCATAGGGGCCTCACAGCGAAAAGGCCAAGACTCAACACTGAGCCCACAATGCACCACTAATCTGCAGTGGTCGGCACCGGAATGGACTAGTGAACCTAGCTGGTAGTTGTAACAGAACTACAGGTTATGACCTAGAGCAGTGTTTCTCAAACCAGTCCTCGGAGACCCCCAGACGGTCTACGTTTTTGCTCTCTCCCAATTCGCTGACATCCCCGAGGACTGGTTTGAGAAACACTGACCTAAAGTTACCACATAAGTTTAGGTTGTGTGGGAATTTCAAGGAGTACTAGTTCAGGGATATTAGCCTGAATCTGTAACAGGACTTTGATGACAGTCTACAGCACAGTGATTTTTCTGTTGGCCTACACCATGTTTTATGCATCATACACAGAGAGCGCAAAGAATCAAATGTCTCCATCTCACATGGATCGTGCCCTCAGCACTGATGGTACCACAGTGTTCCTTCTGCAGCCACTGACTTAAGGGAAGACCTACCTTCCGGTGTGGGAGCCTCCTTCCTTCGGCCAGAGTTGGAGGGAGCCAGGAGGCTGCTGGGCTTGACCTGGTGCTCCGGGGACTTCACTGCAGCTGACAGGACAGTCTGCTGCCGCGTTAAGGCTGGGGTGGTGGGGGTCGGGCCTGGGGCGCTGTGTTCCAGGGCCTTGAAGTGGGCCGCTGACATAGGGACAGTGAGAGAGTGCACATCTGAGGCAATGTGTGATTTAAAACAACAGTTTCTCAACTGGTTGAGCCTCAAGACCCACATTTTTCCTGTATCGTTAAATCACAACCCAAATTTTAAAATTATTAACCAAATTTCCAAAAAATAGTTCCATAATGATAAATACACTGCCTGGCCAAAAAAAAATAGTTGCCATTTGAATTATATCACCAAATACTGACTGGATCATTATTACAGCTCACCAACGTTATGCAGCAATAAAGTATCTGAATCTACTGACTGGCCAGGTTTCACCCCCATCCATCATCAATGGATTTTTTTCTTCCCTGTTGGCATGGGCATATTCCAGGACAAGCATGCCAGGATCCATTGGGTTTGAATTCTCTAAGTGTGGTTCAGGGAGCATGAGGAATCATTTTCACGCATAACTTGTAACCTTACTGAAGGTCTTTGGGATGTGCTGAAGGAGGCTTTATGGAGTGGTTCAACTCACTTTTCAGTACAGGATCTCGGTGAGAACTGAATGCAAATGTGGATGAAAATAAAGGGTGAGATGTTGCATAAGCTTGCGGAAACAATGCCATGCCAAATGTGCACCATAATCAAAGCTAAAGGCGGTCCAACGAAAAATTCAAAATGGAGACTTTTTTTTTTGGCCGGGCAGTGTATAAATTGTGCAGTAACACAATGTGTGCATGCACTGTTTAAAAAAAGAAACCACACACTCCACAACCCAATGAAAATGGTCCCCTAACCAACCCGTTGAGAAACAGTGATTTAAAAAGTGTGGCTTAGTAAACTGATACCCTCCAGGTCTGGAGGGTTGGATCCTGCCCCTGCTTGCATTGATTTCCCGCAGCCAAAGACATGAAGTTAGATAAACTGGTGTTTCTAGGTGACCCACACTGAAGTATGTCTATGCCCTGACGTGGACCTGGCCTGGCCCACAAAGTGATTATGGAAAATGCATTGTTGAATGTTTCACTTGTACTAAAAAAAGCAAAGCTTCACTGTCCAATGTTTAGTCCAAAGGTCGAAATTAAGCAGTGTTACACCATCAGCTGGTGTTAGTGTTTGTCATAAGATGTTGGATACTTTGCAAATCAGGCTAAAGCCCATTTGTACAGCTGAGCTTTGTGGGATATACTCCTGTAGCTGTCTGTACCTTCCTCCCGCAGGGAGCGCAACTCCAAGCGCATCTTTTGCAGAGCCTCCTCCAACTCGGAGCAGCGTGCTCGTTCCTTGTCCAGCGCCACTTTCATGTCGTTGTACTGCACGGATGCTGGAGCTTGACCTGGGATCTGTGCCTGAACATGGGTCTGGACCTGAGCCTGGGACTGGGCCACACCAGAACCCACAAGATCCTCACGGCGGCGGCCAAAAATACTCTGCAACACAAATAGGCAAAAAGGTAATATCACCAAGAGGGGGCGCTCACAGAGCGATACAGCATCATCTGTGTCAGGAGGCCAGCATGACAGGAGCAGATAGAATGTAACAGTGCTGGGCAGGGGCATGTGATAACTGTTCTGACCTTCTTCTTCTTCAAAGGGTGGTCCACCTTGGACTGCAGGAAGTCGATGAGCTTGGTCTGCTGTGAAATCGTACCCTCCATCTTCACTTTCTCGTGTGAGTATGCAGCCTGTGGTGAACATGGTTCAAATGCTGGAATTAGTAAGCGAGCGATTTGAGGAAGGTCTTTTCACCCTGCTTCCCAGCTGTGTGAATGTCATGCTGCCGAACGCTCGGTAACTCTGAGCCTCTTTACATGGCACTTAATCTGTTGAGCAAATCCAGCAGAGGGGTGCTCACCCAGACCTGTCTTTCTGACTGCAGCACTCTTCAGAATGCTTGCTCTTTTCTAGTGCTTGTTGTACCTAAATAATCATATTATTGGGAGATGCACTAGTCAGGGACACACTGTGTAAACATCTCACACAGAGCAGTACATCAGAGCCCACAACGGCCCGAAACAGGGCTAATTAACTGCTCAGGTCACATTCTTGGAAATGGTCTTAATGGTTTTATATACTACAGCTGTCACCAAACTTTTGTGACATACAGTCTGCCTAAATATCTTTTCACACAAGAAAAGTTTTTTCTTTGTAGATAATGACATTTAACGTCAGATTACCATGCTCAGATCTCCTCTAATGCAAATGAACTACTTCTCATTTTTCACTACGGATTTTCCATCTCAGGGTTGTTGTTGATCTGGAGCACAGCCAGAAAATGGCACGGCACAACCGGCGCACAGTACAGCAAGGCACGACGCGACCAGAACACAGCCCGGCACAACGCCATGACCAGCGCACAGTACAGCATGGCACGGTATGACCAGCACACAACACAGCACGGCCAGCCCACAGCACAGCATGGCACTCACGCTCATGTATTCATATGTTAAGGTCATTTAGAGTCACTGCTTTAGAGTCACTGTACTACATGTCTTTGGAGCACGGAAAGGGACATCAGAGACATCAGCGCTATCCACTGGCCAATGAAGCACAGAAAGTCAAAAATGTATTCATGTAAGAAGATTAATTTTCTAGTTCTGATGAAACATAACTTTCCTGCCAAAGTAATCATATCAGCTGTCATTCCACCGTAATCAAAAACGAGGTGCAGCATTTGTCATTGGAATCACTACATCTGATTACAGACCCCAGAACAAAAGAAATACTAAGTCCATTAAATCCAGCAATTAAAACGTCTTCATGGCAAATTTAATTAATCAGCAGCATTAAATGGGTCCAGCGCAAAACAGCCTCACTCGTTATATATGGAGATCTCCAAATGAAATCACTGAATACAGCAGCTGTTCTTTTTGCCATGGGAAGGTCTGCCCTGCAGAGGCATTTCAATGAGGATGCCTTGGTCAAATAAGGCTGGTGAGGTCCTTCAGCACCTCGTCTGGTGACAAGCAATCCTATCACTTGGAATTACTGAGGCTGGTCTCAAAAACATATTACAGAATCAATAAAATCACATCCTGCTAGGCTGAAAAGATCCTTCACAGGAAAAACAGTTGAATTCATTCAAAGCTTGTTATAATCTGTGAAGGACAAGAAAAGGGGCACCAGCCCTTAAATTCACAATAGCCGAAGTAAACAGGGGCATGAAGGATGGCAAGTTCACATATTTTGCGCTCTGCGTGTGCTGGAACAGGGGCAACCAGGCTCAAAAAACGACGAGAAGTTGTTAAAATCTGCCAAAAGAAAAAGAGCACTAAAAGAAAAATCAAGCAGTGAAATAAAACTGTCCTTTCCTGCAACGTCTACATCACTACCATACAACAATCACAGCCCAATACAGCGATATCTCACACACTTGAGCATTTTGAGTAAGGACTTGGGTACTCTTGTCACAATAGTGTCATAGAACAGCCATGAGCCTTAGTGACTTTGGTCATACCTAAGCTAGGAACAGAAAAACCACCTCCTTCTAGGATGATGAGCTCTGGGTGTGACCACATAGTCATGGACCAGTCTCAGAAATATTCAAATACCCGTCTCATGCCGGTATTCCACCACAAAGCAACCTAGGAATGCACATCAGCCTCTGCCCCCCACAGCCAACCACCCCCACCTGGATGTTCTCCAGCTGGTACTCCAGGTCTGTGCGCTCTGTCTTCAACAGGTCAGTCTGGTCCAGGGCATCCTGCAGGCCCTGTGTCAGCCGGAAGATGTGTGCCTTCTGCATGTCCATCTGCTGCTGCAGCTTGCTTTGCTGTGTGGGGGTGCGAGACATCTCAGTCAGCAAAGCAGCTCTTAGCATTGACCTTTTACATCCACTGTAAGCCAGCAGCAAAAATTATCACCATCATCGGTGATATTACAATTTCTTACAATCATTTTCACTATTGCCTCAATACCATGTCCGCTTTATCAAACCTCTTCACATAGTATGCTTTACAAAAGGCACATCAGTCCACATCAGCCACATTTCAATGCAAATATGACCATTATATAGATGGTAAAAAGCTGCAAACTAATAAACTGAATAAACTTTTGCTAAAGTCAGAATAATCTATCATTTCAAGTATATGTACAGTTTCATTTGTCAAAATGCAGATTTTTTTCATCTACAATGATCTAAATTTGAAATGAAAGTTAACTGTTTTGAACAGAGTGAAAAATATCCTGTAGTTGTACAGAATTTTGTTGGTGTTAAACATTGGCTGAGAGAGTTATTCATGAATGCTGGAATGCTGGAAGAAGGCTAGTTCACATAGTCTATTAATATGGTGCATGTGTTTTGAAAGTGTTTTGAAAAAGGGGACATGGTATTGAGACAAGTGTGAAAACAATTGTAAAAAACTGTAGGACACTGTTCTCTTAAGAAGGAGCTGTAATAGGAGAGGAATATGCACAGATATTCAGGAAAGACGAGAAAGCGGACTGGCTACACACTGAGCTTGACCTCAGACTTGTTCCCCTGAAGCAGGCACCATGGCGTTGAGCCATCCTCCGACCGCCTCACCTCATCCAGCAGTCTCTGCTTCAGCTCGCGCTCCGTCTCCAGTTTCTGCTGTAAGCTGCGGGCGTTCATTTCCAACATGGAGTGCTTCTTTTCCAGGTCATTCAGCTGGCGGCAGGAGAGCGTGCGATTTAGTACCAGCTTAGTCATATAGCACTGCTCTTAAAGGCATCTGGTCATATTTAACAAAAAAAAAATTACATTGTTTTTATGTCTGTGTATTATTCTGTCGCTACTTTAATTGTCTTTCTGCTATCACTGTTGATCACCTGGACTTGATCACCTTACATTTCACTGGAGGTTATGGTCTGACTGTATGCCTTGCATGTGACAAATAAAACCCTTGAATCCCTTGAATAACTATCTGCCTTTTAACTGCTTCCCCTTTTTCACTGGACTGGCTCATTAATCTATCTGTCCAACTATGGTCCTGCCACCAACCCGAGCCTGGGGGGGGGGGGGGGGCAGGGTCTGATCTCACTGCCCAGTCCTGTCATTAAGCTGCTATCACCTCCTGGCAGCAAAGGAGGCGGGAGCTACTCGCCCAGTCCCCCATAGCCCTGCAGGCCCCCAGCACTGAGGAAGGGAAAACCAGGAACCCGCTGTCTGTCCCATCTGATCCTCTGTAAGCCACTCCGCCTCCTCTGGCCCCCCTCATCACACGCAGCATCCCACATCAGGGCCTGAACCTGCTCCTCATTATCAGCAGTCTTGTATTTTTTTTTCTTTTTTTTAAATGTTACTTAGCCAGGCGGGAGGGGACAGGGAGGGACTGGTAAGGGGACCCACTGTGTCAGAGAGGCTCTCAGCTTTTAGCCTCTGTTCCTTCAGCGCCTGCTGCAAGGCCAGGATCTCTGCCTTGTGTTCCTTCACTGCCAGCTCCACTGCCTGGCGGGACTCGGTGTTGCGCTGGTCCGCGCGTAACCTGAGCACAGAGGAAGCAGAAGAGGGCCTCAGCTCACAGGCACTGCAGCATGTTTGAACAGGCACTGGGACTTGTGTGGAAAATAATGTGCGTGTGGGTGCAGAGAGTGCACCGTGTGGAGACCCAGGGCGACGTGCAGTCAGGTGTTATGACCCCAGCTTGGGGAAGGGCCATAACAAATGGAGATGGGGAGGCGGAAGAAGTAGGGGAGACAACAGGTGGAGGGTAGATGGCAGTGATTATACTGGCAAAAGGGACAATACAACTATACAGTATGATAAAATACTACAGTAATACAGTGCTATACAATAATACTTTTGTGCTGGGCTTCAGAAGTGTGTGAAATTGACTGCAGCCTGACCTGCTCTGCTTCTCGCTATCTAGCAGCCTCTGCAGCTCCCGGATCCTCCTCTCTGCTTGGCCCTTCTCCTCCTCCATGGCCGTGCGCCACGCCTCCCACTGCCGCTCCTTCTCCAGCAGCTCGTCATTGAGCGTCTCCAGCTCGAGGACCTGCTCCTCCAGCATGGTGCACGTCGTCTTGAGGGTCTCGATATTCTGCCCAGGGAGGAATCCGGGAGGTTTACGGGAGCCTCCTGAGCTCAAAGTGATCAGCGCGTTAAACAGGGTCGTCACCATGATCATCTTGGATTTTGCACATATTTATTCAACGCTGATATTAAACCGGCCAGTTATGCAGCTTGCATCATTTCCAAAACAGCTTCATTCCCCAGGCTGTAGGAGCAATGAACCCTTCTGCCCACCCCCACTGAATCATTGACCTTCCCAATGTACCAGACACTTCTGTTCACCAGTGTAATCTTTCATTTGCACTTTTATTTTCGCCTTTGCACCTATGTATAGATAAAAAGACAATATACTATTTATTTACTTACTTTTTTAATGATGTATGCTGTTACATCCTTAAAACACACTATGAAAGAGAGATGCTGCTAAAAAGATTTCTTCATGCTGCTAATCCCGGCAAAATTTACCATGGATCATCCATCTATCCATCCATCCACCCATCTATCTATCATTCAGCCAGACACAAATTCCACCCAGCAGAATCATTTCAGGTATTAAAATTCAGGTAAAATGTGCCACCAGAGAGTATTATTTTACTAAATCCTATCAGTTATATTTCATTTATTAGAAACTGTTATCAAGGTCTTCAGAGCTGCCAACTCTCACACATCTGGCTTTCAGATTCTCACGCAAAAAATCTTATGTCAAATTTATATTTTTCCATTATAAACCTAAAATTAGTTGCAGCAAAAGCCTTGGGCAATTGACAAACCCTACAGACTGTTTTATTATTGCTTTTATGATTATTCTACTCCTTTTATGTAAAGCACCTTGAATTACCACTGTGTATGAAATGTGCTATATAAATAAACTTGCCTTGCCTTGCCTTAAATGCATGTATATGCATATGCAGACTCGTCAAAAACTGAAAATCTCACTCCAGCCTGCTGACCGAAGTTGGCAACCCTGGATCTCATTATGCTAAAGCTGTGCTAAAAGCTAGCTGCAGCACCAGCTCTGCAGTATAAGGGGCATCTGGCTAAGCACATTACACAGTGGCTTTGTTTTTGGTAGGCGGCTCAAACTAACATGCACTGACAGATGCAGATGAACGGGCCTGAAGCACAGAAAGCCAATATAGTGCAGAATGCTAAACATGGCTCCTGAGGATTAGCTCTAGACCGTCTTTCAATGCACATATTAAAATCTGCAGCTTATTTATACAAATATTCATTAGCATGGCGACTCAGATGCTTGCCAAACATCCATCCTGCACAGCAAACATGACCACTGATCCACTAAGCCTTTAACCAGTAAGTCCTCAAATCATCAACCCTCCCCATCTCCTCTTTAGACATTACAGTGGTATGAACCAAGCAGGTTTTATCATAATGGAAGCATTGAGTGGACCACAAGTGACTTGCTTTCTGAAAGCGTAGCATCTCCATTGTGGCATTTACCATCACGGTAACTGATTTTAACACTGCCCACAGGACCCCGGCCTTCACAGCTATAATCGTGAAATCTGGAAATTGACTGCAGACTGGTAACTGTGGATCATGGTCATGACTGAGGAGTTACAGCGTGTTCACAATACAATGTGTCTGCAGCCACAGAGAGTGGTTCCTACATCCTCAGCTGAATTACTGATTTCAAACTCCAAGCAGTCTTCCCAAACACAGCTTTAAGGGGCAAGAAAGAAACTTAATTTTCCATAAGGTCAATAGAACTCCTGAATTACCAATTTCATCCAACTATTTTCTAACTGCTTCTCCTTGAATTACCAAACACAAATTATAAATACTTTTTAATTTCTGTTCAGTTCATTTCAGGTACATACATACTGCATATTTGCTCACAGCAGGTGAGGGATCCTTCCAAAGTCTGCTGTAAAATTTACACACTCTCAGCCAATGGAGTTTTGGTCACAACACGCCTCACCCTTACTCTTCAGTTTAAGCTCTTACCTTTAGGGCAACAGCAACATGTTATGCAACCGTGGGGAGTAAGAGACTGCATGATGTACTGGTGCCCACTCAAGTTCCCTCCTACTGGAGTACAGCAGAACAGCCGGTCTTAAGCAAGCCACATAGCAAAGTGTCCCCAAAGTAATTCCATCCAAGCTTTTAGCCTCCATTCACGTGTTTACAGGACTGAGGTGACTATGCACATGTTTCTGATTGATGAGACAATAAGGATGTACAGTACCCATTTCTGGTCATTCAGAGGATGATGTACCTGTTCCTAGTTGTTGAGAGGATGATAATTTACCTGTTTCTAGAGCTGCACAATATGAAATCTCAATTTCCTCTCGATTATATGGTGCATGTGCAATGATCACCAGGGCTTTAGATGACAGGCGGAACATCTGTTTGGACACAGCTTTTCAGTACTACACGGACGTTCACTCAAACCCACAATTTAGTAAGCAGATTATTAGTGTGCCTAAAATATTAGTAATCTGTATACATTCCACACATCCTTATGTTTAATAAACGTGCAGGACAATAAACTGCAAAAAGTACCACCACAACAATTGTGGTGTCTTTTTTACTTTGTTTATCCACAATAACGCTTCTTTCGAAAGTTGTTATGGCTGCTGAGCTGTTTCTTTCTTCACCGCCACTTCAGTGCTTATAGGTTCCATGACATACCAAAATAGTAGTATGTGGTGTGATCCGCTAACTGAATTTAATAAACATAAGGATACAAATTTATAAAGATTAGTAAGTCCTGAGCATCACAATATGCATCTCATTAATATTTTAAGCATACTACTAATTTGCTTTCTAAATTGTGGGGGCAAGTGAACATCTGTATAGTACCGAAAAGCCAGCATCCAGACAAATGTTTAACCCATCATCTAAAGCTCTGCTGCGCCACATAACCACAAAGAAATCAAAATCTGTTATCGTGCAGCCCCACCTGTTTCTGGTCATTGAGGTAATGACAATGTACTTGTTTCTGGTAGATGAGATGATGATGCTGCTGATGAACCTTTTTGTGGTTGTTGAAAACATGATGCACCTGTTTGTGGATGCTGAGTTGATGATAATGCATCTGTTTATGGTTGTTGAGATGATGATGATGTATGTGTTTCTGGTTGTTGAGATGATAATAAAGTTGTACCCATTACTGGGTGTTGAGGTGAGATGATGATGTATCTGTTTCTGATTAGTGATGATTGATGGTTGATAAAATGATGTAGCTGTTTCTAATTGCTGAGATGATGACGATGTACCTGTTTCTGGTTATTGAGATGATGATGTACCTGTTTCTGGTTGTTTCAATGATGATGTGCATGTTTCAGGTTGTTGAGATGATTATGTATCTGTTTCTGGTTGTTGAGATGATGATGTACCTGTTTCTGGTGGTTGAGGTGATGATGTGCATGTTTCAGGTTGTGGAGATGATTATGTACCTGTTTCTGGTCATTGAGATGATTATGTCCCTGTTTCTGGAGTGTGAGATGAAGATGAAGATGATGTACCTACTTGTAGTTCACAAGATGATGATCATCATGTTTCTGATCGTTGCAATGATAACACTAATGTGCATGTTTCTGGTTGTTGTGATGATTACGGTGATGTACCTGTTTATGGTTGATGAGATGATGACGTACCTGTTTCTGGTTGTTGAGGTGCATCTCCCGGTCAGCCACCTCCCTCCGCAATCGATCCACATCCTGACTAAGTTGCAGGCGGTCTTCATTCTCATCCGATGCCTCGTCCAGCTGCTTGGACAGGTAAAAGTTCTGCCGGTTCAACTCAGCATTGTCTTGTGTCAACTGTGTCAGCTGCTCCTCCAGATCAGTGATCACCTGAGAGGAACCAGATGGAACACAACACTTATGACCCAGGGTATTCTGGACTTTTGCAACAGTGTCTGAGCCAGCACCTGCTTTTATTTATTACTATAAAGAAGACTCACTTAATTGACCCTAACATGAAAGGAAGATCCTGTTCATTAGAATGTAAAACAGCAAAAACAATACTCCTGAACACACATACATATTCTGGTATCCCAGAATAAATCTGATGTGAAGAAAATTAATGTGCAATCACAGTTTCATAATCCTCTACATTAGTGGTCACTAGCCCTACTCCTGGTGACCAACCACCCTGCAGATCTTAGGTGCAGCCCTAGTTTAAAACACCTAATACAGATAATCAGGTAATTCAGTTGCATCTTAGAAATTAGAGCCAGTTTAGCTTCAACATAACTGGCTCCAATATCTATCCATATCAGGTGTATTAAATCAGGGTTGAACCTAATCTCTGTGGGATGGCAGATCCCCAGGAGCAGGTTT
Source organism: Hyperopisus bebe (assembly GCA_026777045.1). Taxonomy (NCBI): domain Eukaryota; kingdom Metazoa; phylum Chordata; class Actinopteri; order Osteoglossiformes; family Mormyridae; genus Hyperopisus; species Hyperopisus bebe. Next base: position 1,327,116 of record JAODJW010000040.1, on the reverse strand, counting down.
GGTGACCACTTCTCTACAAGGAAAAACAACTTGTACTTACATATCATTAGACACTGTAAGTACTTGAAAACCACTCCATCTTTGAATTAAAATGTATATTCAAAAAAGTCACTTCTACTTCTTCATCTTTACCCATCTGCAACTTCTCCAAAGAGTCAATTTTATCCCAAGAGCAGCTTTATGAGAGCAGTATGTTGTGTGTAAATACAAGCATTTCAGTTTGAAAAGCAGAGGACCTGTAGACTTGTGTTTTCATTCTTTTACTTTGCAAAGAATGTGCAATACTAAAAAACATCAACTCACATGAATGATTTAGTATTATTGATGATAATGATTAAATGGGAACAAGGTTTCCAAGGCAACAAAGCTGAGTCTGCTGAGGGTGTTCTGAACCTTGAAGACTACACGCTGTGAGTCCTGCGCCCTTCAGCTTGATATAGAACACTGATGGCTTTTGCCAATACTTAAAGGCATGAGTCAGCGTGGTTGAAATGCATTTGCCATGCAAAGTAAGAAAAACAAAGACAAATCCTTTTTGGTGCTCACTTCACAAGGTCAACTGCATACAGATGAAGTGGGTGGAGCAGCACTGAGCTGCACAGCTGTACCAACTTAAACTTGGGATAAAGCAAAAAACTATATAAAGTTGCTTTGAAGATAAATATGAAGAGAGAAACTTGGCTGTTTGTGTTGCTGTTGTGCACAGAACAAAAACAGCTGCCATAGTGTTTCAATGCTCATCAATGGTCCATACCTGTTTCTTGTCTAGCCCTAGTTATCTATGTATGTGCCTGCCCTTCCTCTGCTCCTCAGTCGAACATTGCATTTGCTACCTGCTCGTCCCCCATAATGTGTTTGCTTTATATAGTTTCTAGTTCTTGTTTTCCTCTTGGTTTCTTGCTGTTTCCGTTTTAGTCTTTGTTAGTCTTAGTAATCTACCTCATCTACCAATGGCCCTAGGCAAACCAGACGAGCAGTCAGGGCTGGCTGGGAATGTTGGGCTAAATATTCCTTGCAAGATAAACTCAACTGACACCTTCAGAAAAACTTCTCGCATGTGCTGTGTAAGCCCGGGAACACTGATCCTGAGGGAACTGTGTTCCAGGCCTTAACCGTTGCAGTGATTGCAAAGCACTAAGGCTAGAATGCAGTTCATACATTTTCCAGTGGTGAGGGAAGCTGTCAAGCTGAAGATGGAGACCTTTAGGGAAATGTTTGCTTATTGTCTCCTGAGAAAGTTTAAAGGTACTGACAGTCCAGAAGAGCTGCATCAAAGGCGGTTGAGAAGGTGAAAGCTTGTGCATGGTGGAAATTTGGAAAGGCCATGGAGGGAGTCTTTCAGACATCCCCAAGGATATTTTGGAAAACTGTTCAATGCTTCAGGAGGGGTTGTGGGACCTTGCTCAGACTGTGTTCAGCCAGAATGGGAAACAGCTAACCAACTCTGAGGGTCAAGGATTTGAAGGAACATTTTTAGGAACTCCATAATCCAGTGGATATCGAGTGGAAGGCAGTGTTGGAACCTTCAGCTGGGTCAGATAGACTCTTACTAATGCAGAATTTTCTGTGATGGTCCTTAATAATGGAAAGTCCGCAAGGGTAGATGTAATCCGTCCAGAGATGTCAAGTTATTGGTGTGATGTGGCTGTTGTGCCTCTTCAGTGCTGCATGGAAGGCAAATAAGTACCTCTATAATGGTAAACAGGCCGGTGGTCTCAGTAATAATGCTTTTCAGCCTCATTCTATGTCTATGCCAGGGCACTGGAAAGAAGACTGGGCGTTCTGGCAAGGATGTGTTTCCTGATTATCATGGACAGGATAACAAGGTTCAGCCAGAGGTGACATCCCAGCTATTTGCAGATGATGCTAGGCTTCTGGTATTATGTTACCAGAACCTTCATCATGCACTAAAGGAGTCTGATGCGAGGTGTGAAGCAGCAACAGTAAAATTCAGCAAGAATATTTCCAGGGCAGGTGCATCTTGGAAGTGAGTGGACTGCTACAGTACTTATAAGTGAGTGAGGCCTTTAGTACCCTTTGTGAAAGACCTTGGGGTACTGTTCACAAGTGGTAAGATGGAATGCGAGACTGACAGGCAATGGAATGGGTCATTCTAAAGCGATAAGTGAATTCAAGCGTGATACTGTCATAAGATGCCACCATTTCAATACAGAAGTTTGTGATATTTCCTCCCTGTTAGATATTACATGGTCAACTGTAGTTGGTATTATTGCAAAGTGGTAGTGTTTAGGAACAACAGATACTCAGCCATGAAGATGCCGACCACGTAAAGTAACAGAGTGGGTTTGCCCAGTGCTGAGGTAAATAGTCTGTAAAAGTCACCAACACTTTGTTGACTCAATAACTGCAAGCACAAAAACTGTGCACTGGGAGCTTCATGGAATGAGCTTCCATGGCTGGGCAGCTGAATGCAAACCTCACATCACCAAGCACAATGCCAAATGTCAGATGGAGTGGTGTAAGGCATGCCACTACTGGACTCTGAAGCAGTGGAAACATGTTCTGTGGAGTTATGAATCACGTTTCGCTGTCTGACAGTCTGATGGATGAGTCTGGGTTTGGCGGATGCCAGGAGAACGTTATCTGCTTGACTGCATTGTTCTAACTGTAAGGTTTGGTGGAGGAGGGATAATGATATGGGTTTTTTTAGGGGCTGGGCTAGGCCCCTTAGTTCCAGTGAAAGGAACTCTTAATGCTTCAGCATACCATGACATTTCGTACAATTCTAAGCTTCCAACTGTTTGGGGAAGGCGTTTTTCTGTTCCAGCATGACTATGCCATCATGCACAAAGCAAGGTCTATAAAGACATGGTTGGGTGAGTTTGGTGTGGAAGAACTTATCTGGCCCACACAGAGCCCTGACCTCAACCCCATTGAACACCTTTAGGATGAACTAGAACGGCGATTGTGAGCCAGGCCTTCACATCCAACATCAGTCCATGACCTCACAAATGCTCTTCAGGATAAATTGGCACACATAGACACCCTCCAAAATCTTGTGGAAAGCCTTCCAGGAAGAGTGGCAGCTGTTATTGCTACAAAGGGGGGGATGAAATGGCCAGGTGTCCCGATACTTTTATCCAAATAGTGTATGGCCCTTTTCTCTTTTATTGTCATGAACCGTGAGTTGTGACTGAAAGAGCAAGGTGATGAGAACAAGTAGCTGAAATGAAGTTCCTCTGCAGGTTGACTGGGCTCACCTTGCTTGACAAGATGAGGAGTATGGACATCTTAAGGGACCTGAAAATAGGTCCTTTGGATTGAGAGGAGCCAGCTAAGGTGGTTCGGGCATCATATACGAATGCCACCTGGTCAGCTCCCAAAGGAGCTGTTCTGGACACATCCCACTAAGAGTATGCCCCAGGGCAGACCAAGGGCATGATGGAAGGATTATATCTCCAAAATGGCTTGGGAACATATAGGAACATCTCATTCTCCCAGAATGAGCCAGAGTCCATGGTCACAGTAAGGCAGGTCTGTTTTGACCCACCTGGCAGTCTGCCACTGTAACCCTCATCCAGATAAACAGAAGTAGATGACGATGATGAATTTTATCTTCCAGAAAAATGAAAGGGCAGCATGGTGCCTCAGTGGGTAGCACTGCCGCCTCCGTCTTGTGGAGATTACATGTTATTCCTGTATTTGCCTGGGTTTCTTCCCAGGTGGTCCAGCTTCTTCATGGTGACTCTAAATTAGCCTATGCTGTGTGAAGGAGTATATGTGCACAGTGATGGACTGGCCGCCTATCCATGGATGGATGGTATTAGTAAAAGCAGCTTCCAGCAAAACAACAGGTGGCATTACTAAGCAACTAATAAACAATCAAGAGGAAATTGGATTTGGCCAGTCAGTGATTGAAAGTACAGGCAGATAACATGAACTTTGAATCCAGGCTCCTCTTGTTACTAGTATCAGAGATCCAATCAAATCCCACGACACCTGACACATTCTGAATGCTGAAGATGGTAGACTATTGACCAAAAGATCACTGGTTTAAGAATGTCACAAAAACTGTACCACAAGTATAAATGACTGAATTACATAATTGAAAATATTTTAGTCCCTTTGAAGATGAGTTAATTTGGCATAGATTTCCTTAAAAGGTCGTTTGGTACCCTTAATTTTTTTCCCCCCCAACGCTATCCAATAAGTAACAATGGGATCACGTAAAAATATTATTCACTGTCTTTATTCGGCCAAAGCAGAGTGAAGAGCATGAATTCTTGTTTTCTTGTGGTCAGAGGGAATTGATTCCAGCTGTCTTATCAAAATACGATGCACAAGGTCTTAAGAGGGAGGGTGGGGCAAGAAGGGGGGCAATAATTTTGTGTTATTATATTGCATTTAAAAGCAAAACAAACTAGCCTTGTGTGTTTACACAAAGTCACTTCATAATGCTACCTACACACAAATGGGTTCTAAGAACCACAAAATCTCACATTAATTGTAATTTCTCGTTTGAGATAATTTATGGGAGAGATGTCCCCGGGATAATGGAAGCCAGTGCAGAAGCTGTCACGTACCGCACAGCTGTCCCGAAGGGCATCAAACTTGCGCTGAATCTCATCTCGGTGAGCCTTGAGAAAGCAAGAGAGGTAGTGCTTCAGGGTAATGGCTTTTCACACGGACCACTGTAACAGTGGTGAATGCTGAAGGATGACTCCGAAATGGAGGCCACTGTGATGCTGTATATTTCAAAAGTTGGACATTCTGGTAGATGCCCTGAGCAGCGTTCACTCCTGAAATTCACTGGTACTCTGAATATTAGATAACGCTGTATGTTAACCATACCTTCTTAATATATTTACTATGCATTCACAAAACATTCATAAGCAGCATGTGAGTATACCTTAATATTTTAACATACCTTAACAGCTCTAATATACATTAATGGCAAACATTATATGATTATAATGTTTGCTATTTTCATATAATGTTTGTTATTAACATATACTAAAGCTGATATGTTAGGATGTTATGTTATTATGGTATATTACTATATGATAGTGGACATTTCTGTAAACCACAGCGACACTATGCATTTGTGTAGACCATGAAAGTGAATATTCTTGTAGATTGTCAAAAAACACACATTATAATATCCTAGCAATATGGCAGACTTCACTATAGTTACACTGGCCATTCCACAGGAGTAACAGTACGATGGCTGAGGTGTCATGATAGTGTCATGCCAGCCCTCACCCGCAGGGCCGTGATCTCCTCTTCTGCCTCTGCAGTGGTCTCCTCCAGCTCAGTCTTGGCCTGCTGCAGCTGGCTTTCCAAGGCCTTGCGTGCTGCTTGCAACGCACTAATCTGGGACTCGCGCTCCTGCAGTGACAGCGTGAGTTCAGTCACCTGCCGCTTGATCTCTAGCTTCTGTTCCTCGTGCTCCAGGCCCATCTGCCAAAGGAAAGTGGGATCAAGGGTTCATATTGTCAGAGTGCTCAGTAAGTGGTGCCCTATCATCCTCCACTAAGAAGGTCCATCTTGTCTTTACAGAATTGTGGTGAATAAAATGTACCTATTTATCTACCTATCTCCCCATGCTAGGCTGTGATTTCCCCTAATGTCCTCTGTTCCCTCACCTCCCTCAGCCGTGTCTCCAACTCCAGCAAACGGCTCTTGTTGCTCTGCTCCTGTTGGTTCATCTTCTCCAGGTGCTCCTCCAGCTTTGCATTCTGTGCCTCCAGCTTTCCCGCCTGTGACTCCAGGTAGAACTTCTGCTGCCTCAACTCCGAGATCATCTCTTCCTGGGCTTTCCTGGGGAGTAGGTAGGGGAACATCTTGACACACAACATCAGTGAGAGGCCAATTCACAATTCCTCAAAGCTGGGAACATGACTGGAGATGCTGGAGACACTTGAGTGAATGAACACCAAGAGAAGACAGGGTGGAAAGTGCCAGTCCGTCCCACCTCCATGTTAGAAGGCTACAGCTAAGCCATCACACTGACACTCACATGTTCTTCTGGGTGTAGATGTTGCTATTGGCTGCTAGTTTGTTGGCCTCTGTAAGCTCAGCAATCCTCTGTTCCAGGTTCTTCATCTTGGACTCCATGGCGTTGATGGTCTGGAACAAATGACAGAGACATACCCCATGATGTACAATCACCTGAATTTATGTAGAAAAGGTCATTTCAGCTCTGCTACTTAGTGCATTAGCCAGTTAACACAGTATACTGGAACTTCAGGAACTGCTCTTGTACAGGAAAAGCATTTCTCTTCACCATTCAAACCAAGCACCACCCCCTTTTGAGGAGAATGCTGATGCATCTTAAATCTGGACACCTTCGGCTTCCCATAAGCGCAGGCACTGCCTCCCTCATTACCTGAATTATGTGCATCTTAAGCGTTTTCTGGCAGGTGTTATGCACAGATGATACAACCCTGAGGATTGTTTGAGGGGCAAGCAAAAAAAAGCCATCTTATTGAATACTGCCATCTCCAAAGTCTATGATGAGAAGCAGGACAATGTGTTCTCTCTCTCTCTCTCTCGCTCTGACGCAGTGGAGCTCTACCTGATACAGGCAGACTCTGCACAGCTGCAGTTGTGTGAAGGAGAAGGGCTCTTAGTTGAACTTGGCTTGCCTTCCAAAAGTCATCTGACCTTTCAACCACCACTAATGACAGGAAAAACATGCTGATAAACAGGATCAATCACTGGGCACAGTCAGGTGCTGCCTAGATGAGCTTCACTATTTACCTTATTGGAGGCCACTGGTATAAGATTTACGACTCTATACCGAGTCAACATTTTGCAGGGGGGCAACCAGCTATCTGAACGGACCTGAACTGCACATTCACAGCACATTCATTCATGCACTGTCCAACCTACTATTCAATACTATTTATTTCTGAGTCATTACAATGGAATTCCGTGCAATACTTTATTGGTTCATAATGCACTGTAACCTGCTTTGTAATCTAGATCAATAGCCTCCCGATCCTCCCTGCAAAAGGGCCCATTGGCCCTCAGTGGGCCCCTGATTTCTGTGGGCTTCAGTGTGGCTGCACTGCCTATAGTTCTGCCAGTGACTTGAGATGCACCGTAAGCTATATATATATGAATGAAGCGGATTGAAGGAGAGAAATTAGTATGTAGTTTCAGAACTTCATAATTCCTACACCCCTTTGAATAATATCACACAATTTTGTTTGAAAGCAGGTAAAGATTTATTTTCTAGTACAGTCAAACCTCGAATTGCGAGTTACTTGGTTTGCGAGTGTTTTGCAAGACGAGCAAAAATTTTTAATAAATTTTAACTCAATAAACGAGCAAGGTCTTGCAATACGAGTATTACGTATATGCTTTGTCTGCCGAGCGTATCGTAATCACAACTGAGTCGATGGTTCTTCTCTCTCTCTCTCTCTCTCTCTCGCTGCGGGATTGTGGGTAATCGTTTTGACTCTTATAGTCAAAAAAGTATAAAAGCACTACTCGAATAAGACCATGCAAGCGATGAATCTGTTTAACGACAATGCAATGTCCATATTTCCGCGAAATCAAAAAGGAGGCAAAAGCAGCTGCCATTGCATGGGTTCCTTGTTAAAGTCGCACAAAAATAAAAAGATTCCAGTGAGCCAACAGATAGCAGTGATTCCATTAGTTATAGTGAATGTCATCCTACAAAATAACCCTCCTCTTCTCCTCTTTCGTCTCCCTCACATCATCCATGATTCTTTTCAAAGGTAAAGTGCAGGTTAATTTGTTTTATGTATTTTTACTTTATATTTTGTATTAATGATTTTTATATGAATATTTTTGAGTTGTGGAACGAATCATCTGAATTTCCATCATTTCTAATGGGAAAATTCGCTTTGATATACGAGTGCTTTGGATTACGAGCACGTTTCCAGACCGAATTATGCTTGCAATCCAAGGTTTTGCTGTACTTAGTTCCCATGCCATTTTGAGGTTCATTAAAAAACTTGTAGATTTCAGGCTTTCCATCGAGCTACAGCTGAGGCTGTATATCTATTAGTAAGTGACAATGTTGCCCACCTTGGGCTTCATTTTTTCCATTACTGCCTATGCCCCTGTGCTAGAACATCCTGTATGTTTTGGCACATATTGTACATGCAATTACAGTTGTCTTAATTACAGCGGCAGACCCTCACCGCCTTCTGCTCGCTGAGGAGCTTGCATTTCTCCCGGGCCTCTTCCTCCTGCTCGGCTTGTTTGGACTCCAGGGTCTCCTTTTCAGCCATGTCCGCCTTCATTTGGGCCTCGAGAACCTGGCCATGGGGGACAGGCAGAACACCAAGTCAGGCTTCCCCAAAGACACGTGAGGACATGCACACTGAGATTCAACAAATGAGACACATATTTTTATTCCTTTTGGGTACTTGCCTATTCATACTTTTAAAATTAGGGATGCACCGATCCCAGTTTTTCTGTCCCAATACCTGGGCTCTGGGTATCGGCCAATACCAAGTACTGATCTGACACTACCAGTGTTTAAATAATAAGCTGTAGGTTTCTGCCTGGCTGTGTGGAAGAGACCGTGATCATTCTTTTATGTGTACGGCAACATCAGGCTTAACTTAAACCTTAAACAAAGCTTTCCTAACTCTGTAAAACAAAATGTAACACATGCATGCATATATATACATATAAGTGCACTTGTAATTGAAAGATTGCTGGTTCAAATCCCTGACCAGCGAGGCACCGCCCCCAAGCACTGCTCCCTGGGTGCTGAATTAGCTGCCCCCTGCTATGTCATGATGTCACATATGGATTAAATGCAGATGACACATTTCACTGGTGTGTCATGTTTTGCCTTTTTCAACCTTTACATTTTTCTCAATTCTCAGCTTGAAAGGTCTTTACAGAGGAACAAAACCTTTACTGTAAAGGCTGATTTATAGTTATGCGTTGACTTGGTGTCATAAGTACGACGTAGCCATGGACCCTACACCATAGCCTGACGTGCACCACCCCAGAAATGTAACTACATGTCGTGGAATGCAAGAACTGTAATTAGTCCACTTGGTAGTGTTCATTTTTTTTTTTTATAGGAGCAAGAAGGCATACACCCAGGTGTACTTATATTGGTGATTGAACCACAATCGTTAGTTATTTAATGTTAGATATAACTAACTCTTCTGTTTCATTTTCTCTCGCTTCCCCTGAATTTGCGCTAAAGTTTGTCATGGTCTTTCTCTGCTAGCATTAGCAATCTCCATGAACTCTGTATTATGGTGCGTCTTTAGATGTTTGATCAAATTGCTTGTGTTAAATGGCATGCTGCCCTTCCTCCTCTTGACCCTTTAGCAGAAAAGAGCTTACAGTCTGCTTTACTTCTGTCATCGTCCCTTATCTTAATATACATCCAAACTGCTGACACCCTCCGTCTATACTCGCCAGTGCTGGTGTTGTGGCATATATCCTTCCCAAATGTTTCCGGTTGACAAATCTCTCGCTAGATGCCATAATCTGATTGGGCAGCAACAAAAAAAAAAGAAAAATGCCATGGCTTTGTGTTTTAATGTAATTGCAGTTAAGTGGTATGGGTTACTGGTAAGGGACAATTTTTACGAGTACGATGAGCGCAGTATCGGCCAGATACCTGATACTGGTATTGATATAGGTGCATTCCTATTTAAAATATTTTTATAATTTAGTAGTCCACTAACAGTATTATAAGATTTTCAAGATACTGAAAGTTCAAACCCTTCTCTTGAAAATAAGTAAAATTAAGTAGCTGGACTCCCCTCCACTCATTCCTTTGTCCAATTTCAATAACCGCACATCCAGTTAACCCAGCAGGCTGTGTGCCTTTAGGATGACAGCTCAAATGCAGGAAGTGTTCTATGGTGATCCAGCGGTGCTATGATCTACCATCAGGACCCATTCAGGTGTAGGTATGTAGGGTTAACAGCTCCAGTAAACCAGCCAACACATTCTTCCCAAGTCTCCCATAACATCTTATTCCTTACAGGACTGCAGTAAGCCTGTGGTCTACCCAAGGTAGCATGAGGCATTAGTCAGGGCACACCCTGAGCAGAATGCTAGCGTTATCATTAAAAAATGTAAATTGTAAATGACAATACCAATATTTTAAATGCAGTTCAAGATGCACCTGGTAGAGGGAGCTCACATACACAGGGGCAATTTAAAGTCAGCAGTTCAGGTTAATAACATGGCCAGACTGCGAGAGGCGCTAGGAGGACACACTGCTTGCTGAGCCACCATGCCGCCCATGTTCTTTTTTTTTCTTTCTTTTTGCTGCCCTTTCATTTTTTTAACCAGCAGTGTCAACTGCCAACCACTCCCTGAAAAATTAGCAAAAATAACCCCTTTTCTGACCGTAGGACGTTGCAAGATGTGCACTTCTTTCTGCCAGGATGCACTGGTGGTGCAAATTAGCACAGCACCCAAAATGCTTCATGCCAGGGGTATGGTGTTGAACAGCAATGCCGAAATAAAACTTATAAAAAAAACTTAAA
>JAODJW010000040.1:1283257-1316612 GCA_026777045.1 Hyperopisus bebe | reverse complement strand
CCCCAGTCTGACACTAATGATGTTTATATCAGGGGCAATCAGAAAGGTACAACAGGAGAGGAAGCAGATTGCAGAGCACACAGAATCAGATACCAGTAACAAATAACATCACAATTGTAAATTAACTGCTGAAAAATGGTATAGCGTGCCGGAGCTCCCAGACACAGCCTTGCAAGCTAAGGCTGCCCATGGCAGAATTTGTGAGGTTGGACATGAGCGCTACCTTGATCTTGTCCTCGTAGAGCCGCTCCTTCTGCACCAGGTGAGCCTCCATGCGCTGAGCTGTGGCCTGAGCTTGCCGCAGACTCCCCTCCAGGTCCTTCCACAGCAGAGTCGAGGGCAACCGTAAGCGTCAGCTCAACCACAACAGACCGACAAGAATTCACACGTAATGATGTGAAAAGCGACGCACATGCACGCACACACACACGTACACGCCACACGCTCACTCGCATATGCACTTGAAGTGTCTGTGCTTGCAATCTGTCGCATTTGGAGCAGCGACAAGCTGACCACAGAGCCAGCAGAGGTATGTGGGATAGAGAGCCGCCTGGCGGAGCCCTGTGCCTGAAGGGTGGAGGGAGGACAAGGCCCATTCCTGCTCCCGGAATGCTGAAGCTAATCTAGGAAGAAGGGGTACTGAGGGGCGTTCGTGGCGGCTGTTAAAGGGAGATCAGCCAGAAACAATGTTCTCCACTGTTTCTCACCAGGATCCTATCTGCCATCTGCTGTATCTGCTGTGTCTTGATCTGCATGTCGTCTTTCAGTTTGTTCTCCCTCCTCTCCACCATCTCCAGCCTCTTGACCTGGTTTTCCAGGGTCTTCCTGCCTTCCTGTGCATACACACACAGATAGTGTGGTGCTTTGGGCTGTGGACCAGTCACTTGAAGGTGGTTGTTCCAGGAATCCTGTTGTAGTACCCTTAACCCATGCAAGTGTTCAGTAAATTATCCAGCTGTATAAATTGGGTACAAATTTTGTTACTTTAGCAAGAAAAAAAGAAAACAAGGCCGCCTTCTGAATGCCCTATACCCTGTCACTTCCAATTCCATTGCAGCATCATCACAATCTTATTTGGCTTCAGGGGCCACAGTGGACGAGTGACCCACCTCGGTCTCTCGGAGGCGCTTGCGCAGGCTCTCGCTGGAGTCCTCCCGGCTCTGCAATCTCTCCAGCTCTCTCTCCAGGCGCTCCTTGGCCTGGCGAACGCTCTGCAGGAGCTCTGTGGCCTCTGTGCTGGCCTTCACCGCCTGGCTCAAAGCAACGTGGGCAGAACCCACCAAATGGCCGTTTTCATTTGCCTGATAAATGGTCACTCATAAAAAAACAGAAAATCCTCCCCCTGTATCAGCTGGCCTGTGCTTAACAAGCAGCAGCATCACATCGGAGATAAAAGGGCTGCTAAATCACACACAGGTCACATGACAATCAGCCTGTGTAACAGTCAGTTGGTCGATCAAAGACCGAGCTGACAGGTGTGCAGTGTGTATTGGTGACACAGTCCATTCACAGAGCATCAGTGGTAAGTTACCTTGGCCAGCTTATCTTGGAGCTCCTGGACTTTTGTCTGCTGCTCGGCGTTGGTCTGAAATCAATTTTGTATCCAGTCAGCATAAGAAGGCTTAAGGTGCGACAGGGTGTCCCCTCAGTGTGTAACAGACTCCTCCCTTCTGGGTGACCTACATACCTTATTCATTATCACTGACCTGTCCTGGGCCAGCTATGCTCAGTGATTTAACACCAATCCTTACCTTAATGGCTTACTTTAACATTTTCAACAATTTTCAATGAGAAGAAAAAAAACATCAGTCTAAAAATAATGCAAAGCAAAGGCCACACACGATGCGACATATTTCACATTCTGGTGCTGCAAAATCACACAGCGATATAGCATTAGTGCTTTTTCTCTTCTGATGGGAGGGAAATAAAGGCCCTTGAGAGTTGTAGGAGCGAGCATAGCACTGATGGGTTATGGCAGTGATGGGTTATGGCAGTGATGGGTTAGCTAGCACCTAGCAAGGCGTCACAGGGCCTCACCTTCTCCAGCTTCGAGAGCAGCTCCTGGACCTCTGCTTTGCCTTGCTCCTTAGCCTGTGAGGCACAGTAAGCGAGATAGCTGAAAAACACCCCCATACGACAGACAGGACAATTATTTGCCGTAGGTACCATACCATATGGATCACCGTGGGATGCACTGGTTAGACACTGAGGAAAATGCACACAGCAGACACACAGATAATCCAGTGGCAGGGTGAGAAGCTCCCTCTTCACCCGACCTTCTGCATCTTCTGTTGGTAGTCAGCCGCTTTCCGCTTCAGCTCCTCGCTGGTCTGCCGAGACTCTTTCAGCTCGGATTCGTACAGGTCGCTTCGGCGACGAGCTGCAGACAGGTTTTCCTCCAGCTGCCGGATGGTCACCCGCATCTCCTCCAGCTGCGCATGGTACTCCTGCAGGAGCCATGGAGCACACAAGTCAGGATGGCAACCACGGCTACCACAGATACCAGATGTGGGCTGCTACATGGACACCTTTGCCAGGAGTCACATGCTGACCGAAGCTATGCAACTATTTAAAAGGGTTAGGGTTAGAGTCAGGGTGAGGCATCTCTGTTGGTCCGGAAGTTCTGGGATGGCACTTAGTATCAACTGCTGGTTCCAAACATTCTTTGTAGCACTGGGCAAAGTGCATATGCTGAGTAGAAACATTGTCCAGCTGATAAAGGGGAAAACTGATTACTGTTAAAGTAAGCATAGAAATTAGGAACAAAAGAAGCAAAGGATAAGGACAGGAAAAAGAGAGATGGGCAGCAGCTTGTAGAGCCACTGTGAACCTAAACAGCTGCTGGGTAGTGTGAGCGCCAAATAGCTGGCCCATCAATGAATAAAAATGCCAAGCCACTACGATTAAATGTGTCAGCTCTGTAACAGGATTTGAAAAAAGGAAGAAATAATATAAATCTGCCAACAAAATCAGTAACATCCAATTAAACTATCTATTCCATTATTCATGAGAAAAAATCCCTGTATTTATTGCAGAATATGCATAAAGAAACTATGTTTAGTTTTGGATTTATGTTTAAAATAAATTATTGTAGCTCTGCAGTATTGGACTGGCTAGAATTAAATCACAGTAATATCTTAGGGTTAGAGTCCATAATGCCAGCTACACAAACACACATGTCCACATCCAGTTCATGGTTCATTTGAGGCAAGATTTACTGGCAAATATATTTCATTTATTAATTTGTCCAAAGCAACATCTACGTGAGGAAAGCTTGGGGCCAGAAAGTAGGATCAGCCAGCACCCCTAGACAGCTGGTGATAAGGACCTTGTTCAAGGGCCCAGCAGTTACTCTGGCAGCTATTGGATTTGAACTCACAAGCTTTTGGGACATGGGCACAGATCCCTAAGCTGCTGAGCTGCATACAATCTACATTAAAACCTTTATAAACACAGCTATGACTAGATCTGGCTCCAGACACGGCATGTCTCTGCGCTTGATAAGTGATACAAAAGCTTGATAGATGAAAATAGGTAATGGACTTACACATCCCCATGGCTGCAGCAGTTAAGCACGGCACTCAGGCAGATACTGCGACACTTACCTGCAAATTACCTGCATAGTGCAACTCCAATAAGTAAACGCAGAGTGTCTGCCAAATGACAGATGAATAAAGATAAGCATCTCTTTTAGTGAGATATGAAATGCGGTGGAATGTATGCAGAAACAGGCACACGCAACCTTCTGAAACAATGCAGGAGGAACCAAACTGCAGCAGTGGCTACAAAGTCAGGTGTTTTTCCCCTGAGGGTGAGCATTAGAATTTGAAATAGAATTTGGTGATCAGTGGTCATTGTTAACACACCACAGCACATACTGCGCAACAACAAAATGCGTCCTCTGCATTTAACCCATATGTGACTTTCATGAAATAGCAGGGGGCAGCTAATTCAGCACCCGGGGAGCAGTGCTTGGGGGCGGTACCTTGCTCAGGGTGCCTTGCTGGTCGGGGATTTGAACCTGCAATCCTTCCATTACAAGTGCACTTCCCTAACCATCAAGCCACCACTGCCCAGGAGAGTAAGGAGAGATTTTCAGCATGCAGTACTCTGCAGCTCAGCCTGCTTTGCCTCGTGGTGCACAGTTTGGCACCACACAGGCCAGGCATGGAGGTGTTTAATAACAGTCCAGTCAGGGGTGTGGGGGTGGAGCAACTAGGGGCCGAAGCACTCCGCTCCTCTGTAATTAACGCCGCCACGGCTGGGACACAGGGGGCTTTGCACCATGCCTCATTTCTGCTATCTCCACCAGCAGGCGTGTGAGAGATGGAAAGGTCACATGTCACACTGGGGCCCAAGAAGGAAGCATTTAGAAACAAAGATGAGAAAGGCCAGGGCAAAAATACTAACCCAGAGGATCTGATTTATGTTTGGCACAAGAGTTGGAGTGATTCTTTTCCTGGAGGTGCTGAAGCCAAGGTATGGTGACAGTGAACAAGGGACGGCAGAGAAGATAAAGCACGGCTTTTAACAGGGCCGGGAGACTCATCGGAGAGCCACCGAGGCCGATTCGCCAGCTTCAATCTGAAGCCTTAGAAAATAAAGCTGGGCTGGGGAAGGAGTGGGAGGGCGTGGGACAGCCTTGCCTGTGCCAATCGAAAGCCGGAAATTGAGGAGTGGGAGGGTGTAACCCAAAAGTCAGAAACCATACTAAAGATACATAAAAATACACACAGGTGAACACAGGCTGCCCTGGGATGGAGCCCCAGGAAGGATACGGGGGGTGCAGCCTCCATGCTAGGGGCTCTACCTGCTGCTTGATCTCCTGCAACTTGTTGCTCTGCTCCCGGATGTCATGGAGCAGCTGAAGGGCCTTGCCGTCCTCCTGGGAGACCTCCATGCGTGCCTGCTCCAGACTGCGTTTGAGGCTCTGCAACATGCGCAACACACATACACACACACACACGCACACACACACACGTAGATAAACATGCACGCTCGCATATGTGAGTCCCAGCTGTGCCATGCTGCTGCATGATGTCCCAAAACCTCTAGAGCCTACAACCCCCTCCCCCCCACTCGCCCCCCCCACTCCCCACGTTGTGTATGAGCAGTGGCTATGAGGGGTGCTGGAGAGAAGCACGCTGTCATCCATGATGCAAAATGGATTAGGTTTGGATAACTGCCCATAAGGGTGCAAGAAACTCTTGAGTGGAGTCCAACCTACTGCAAATGTGTGTGAGGCGCTGCCCGGCCGGGCTGCTCCGCCCACAGCCAGACCGCCCACCTGCCCAGCTTGCCTGCCTGCCGCTCACTCACACTGCATTCCGTGATGTAGGTGGCCAGGTCCTGCTCCAGGATGCTGCGCTGTGTCTCCGAAGCCTTCAGCTCCACATCCTTCTGTTGCAGCACGGACTCCAGGTCAGACATCTTACGCTGCACACGAGAGATTTCCTGCTCCATCTACCGGGAAGCAAGGGCAGAAGATCTCACCCGTAAACGTCAGTGTAGTACATGCCGTATGGTAGCCATAAACATTTCTGCTCTATTGTTATCAAAAGTGACAAAGACTACAAATCAAATCTGACAACAGAGACAGATGGAGTGCTGGCTGTGATTCTCAGTGACCGGTCTCCACGCATCTGCTAACTCGAATGCTACACACCACAAATCTGATTTATATATGAACATCAACTGGACTTTTGGCACCACTAATTGGCCCACAGGGGGTCAGCCCATACCACACGAGGGTACTCTACCTTGTAGCACAAGAACCTCGTTTCTCATGAAGTTCTTGCTTGTTTATGTGAAGCTTTTTTTGACCCCCCAGGGAGTCGGGTTTATTGAAGAGTGGAGGCCGACTGCTTTCAGCCTTAGAATAGACTGAGGGAAACAAGAAGAGAGAGAGAGAGACAGAGAGAGAGAGGAGGATTATTACACTGGAACTACAGCGGCCTTTTCACCGATTTTTACACAGAAGGGACAGGGACTCTTTAAAACCAGTGCAGACTTCAAAGATCATCAGATGGAAAGTTCCACAGTGAGAGCGTTCTTGCTATACTTCCTACCACACAAGTATGAAGAGATGTTAACATCACACATAGGGATTCTGAGTGTACATACATGGCTGATTAACTTTGTCATTCCTACATCATTATTATTATTAATAATAACAATAATAATAATAACTGGCTTTTAATACTGCTTATATTTACATCAATTATTTGATAAATATATTTTGGATTATCTATCTATCTATCTATCAATCTATCTATCTACTGTATCTATCTATCTACAGTGTTTCGCAGATGCCAACTGTTGTCAGCTGGCTATAGTGAGATTTTCAATTTGAGACGTCTGCACAATCATTTACATGTATGTAACAGTTTTATTACCGTATACATAGCCTGTAGGGTTTGCAAACTACCCCAACACTTTTGATGTTGGTAATTTTAGGTGCATAATGGAATAATATAGATTTGCTGTTAGAGTGTGACAGTCTGAAAGCATGAGTGTCAGTGTTGGCAACCCTATCTATCTATCTATCTATCTATCTATCTATCAATCTATCTATCTATCTATCTATCTATCAATCAAGCTAAAATTATAATACCTAAGATAAGGGTGCCAGAAAAGACAGGAAGGATCTGACCATATGTGACATATTAATTCTAGTACATCGTGTGTCTTAATTTTATTCTAAATTGTACTACTGCTTGGGCCGATATCAAACTGAGATACCCACCAAGGAAACTTCCAACATGTGAATGACATATCTAAGTTATCTATGCGGGCCAAATAATACAATAATTTAATAGGGGTGCTTCACACCAAAATCTCAGTATAATCCTACCTTAAAACCAGTCTGTATTTTTAAAATACTGACCAAATACGACTCGTTAACTCGTAATAATACGGATACATTAGCGCCATCATACTAGTTTATAAAGTTATATTCCTTTACACTCTGGCTGATTCACCAGTAGGAGGAAAAAACCGCTGCCCTCACAGCGCTTCATAAATGCGGGCGAGATGCGTGAGTCACCCACCTGAGGAAAAATCAGCAGGACGCTGACATTACACCACTTCGTGTCTACTTATTCCGTACTACTGGAGTACCGTGAGTCATTGACAGGCAGGAATAACGGCACAGTACTCAGGAATGCGCTTACGTAAGGATGTGGACTTTAGACATATTAGTGGATTTTTTTTTAAGAAACTAAAAACAAGACCACTGCATCGTGCTTTTTCGTTAGTCTGTTTGGATTAGCAGGGGCCGCGTGGCCCGGCTTGTTCCCGCTCGCCAGCTGCCTTGACCGTGAGAGCTGGCTGACGAGCTCGCGCGTTAAGCCCGGCACACGCCGGCTCTGTGTCATTTTCATTTCGCCGCGAGACGCGCGGCTCAGGGGCGGCTCACGCCTCGGCACCGGGACTTCAATAATGAGATGCGGCGTGGCGTCTATTTTTCACTCGTGAGGTCAGCGGTTCTCAGCAAAAATAGACGGTTAAAAGATCTGTTAATAGTCATACTGACATCATACCAGCAAAATTACATAACTGACACCTTTCACTATACTTTCAACGTCTGGATTATCTCTGCTCTCACTCTGAAGGAGAGTAAACAAACATCACATGACTGTTTGGTAGTTAAAACTGGTCAACTTTATGGTCCATTTTTCTAAATCAAACATTTTCTTATTAATGGCCATTATGAAGCATAAACTCAATGTAGAGAGATAGACAATGTGGACCGAAGCATGGATCTTTGCCTCCACAGTTCAGCACCGCAGCCACGACACAACCGTGACACACACGCCATGCAGCAGCCAAGCAGCTGCGAAGTACATGCCACACAGCCACGAAGCACACACCATGCAGCCACAACACACACCACTCAGTGACAATGCAAACACCATGCAACAGCCACGCATACGTCAAGCAGCTGCAACGCAGACACTATTCAGCCGCAACACACACATCATGCAGCAACCACACACACACCACTCAGCTGCAACGCACACACCGCTCAGCTGTAACCTACACACCATGCAGCAGCCACGCACACACCACTCATTCCACAACGCACATGCCATACAGCCTCAATGCACACACCACACAGCTGCAACACATATTCTGTGTAGCAGCGACACATACACCATGCAGCTGCAACCCACATGCCATGCAGCTGCGATGTGCACACCACGCAGCTGCATGCCAGATTCTATGTAGCCGCAACGCAAACACTACACAGCAGCCAAGCACAGCCAGTGAATCCAACGCCTTAATGTCTGGCACGTGGCTGACAGCTTGAAGCCACGGTCCTTCTGTGTGGTTAATATAGAAATATGACGCTTCTTTCAACTTGCCACCTTTATGCAAGCACAGAATATTATGCAAATCCCAAAACTGCCTTCCTTGCTTCAGCGCTGCACGACAAGTGAACTCAGAAGCAGATCTGCAATCCATCAAGGAAAGGGAACATAGGGTGACCATGTGTTCTCTTTTTCCCAGACTTGTCCTCTTTTTAGGGCCCAAAAATTGCCTGAAATGTCCAGGATTTTGCTTTGTCTCAAATGCCCACGCAAGCCCCCATGCAGACAGCCAAGGTACAGTAATGAATCCAGCGACTCTCCATATACATTCCAGATATTCCTGTCTTTATCTTCTCTCGCTTTACCATGATTATGACTGCTAACCCTATCCTAATAGAACTCCTAATGGAAATGTTAGGCATTTTTTGAGACTGGATTATTGTGAAATTGGTCCTCAGTGTGGCAGAGAACCCAATATGCATATGGGCAGTAACACGTGCAGGCAACTGTAAGGCTCAGGGTGTCTGACAGACAGACAGATTATTAACTGTGAAGGAAATTTCAGGTTTACAGTAACATCACAACATATATATTTTACATTTTTAAACATGAAAAGAAACAGTGAAATTTGCACATGTATGCATCTGCACAGTAACAAACAGTAACAATGTAGAGAATGTCACAGAATATTGCACAAGTCTTGGGTGGCACTGCTACATTTGCGAGATAATATGTTATTTTCCGATCCTTGCTTCAAAACTGGCATCCATTACTTACACTAAGAAGTTGCACTCTCTCATTATAGAGCAGTGGTGTCTAAATTAGTGTACTGGCCTGTGTGTACCCGGCTAATACATGTATCTGCTCATACTTCCACCAGATGGACTGAGTTAACTAATAAATTACAATTTCTATATTTCATTAATTAGTTTAATGAAATATAACATAAAATAGATTGAGAAATCAAATACATTTAACTTAAAATAGTTTGCCCTTCAAGCTCAGGCTAAATACATGTATTAATACTGTAGTCAACACCAAGCATTAAAGATACACCCATCTTTACTCGTTCAGTACAGGGTCATGGGGAACCCGAAGCGGAGGGCAGGAGGCAGGAGACAGCCTGAATAGGGAACACACTGAACAGTTCAACCCAGTGGACACACAGAGCAGTTCAACACAGGGGACAGCCTAAGCAATTCAATACAGATGACAGCCTGAAAAGTTGAGTACTGGAGACAGCCTGAACAGTGCGATACAGAGGACAGCCTGGACAATACAACACAGGGGACACACACTCCAGCATCCTACAGTTAATTTGGAGACAAACCCCTTAAACTGGAGGCTGCAGCACTATCCACTGAGTGACACCCCCCCCCCCCCCAGGTAAAGATACAGATAAAATAAGTAAATGGGGGATACAAGCAGGACCTCTGTGCTGAGGTGCAGTCTGATAAGACGAGTTTTAACGTCCTTCGTGGGAGAGAGGAACTCTGCAGTCGTCAGGCTCAGTGGAAGCTTGTTTAACCACAAGGCAACAGGCATGATCTAAAGCTAGAGCTGGCAGACAGCTTGGTACAGAGAACATGGCAACTTCCAGTGAGTATAGGAAGGGTGTGACACCCACGTCTTACCTGTTCCCCACCATTACCTCGGGGGCCAGTAGGTGACAGTTCATGCTGTCACCGAGTGACAAATGATAACAAAAGAAAGTCAATTGTGAGTCTCAAAAGAGAAGCCTGAGATTACCTAACCCACCGGGAGGTAATTACCCCCTCAAGCTCAGTCTAGATGGTTTAGCCAGACTGCAGGAGCCGCCCAGAGGCAATTCTGACAGGCGAGTCCATTCTTTCCTCCATCCACATATTGAGCTTTTGTGCTGGGGACCACAGGGGAATCTGTTTTGTTGATCAGGTGACTCCCCCACCCTGAGCAGATTTCTGAACACCCCAGCCTTCATTCCTATTTCACCCCCTCCCTCAGCAGCACTCACAGCACATGCTAAAGCAGCTTTGGATAAAACCTGACAGAAAAGGCTTTGGTAAAGTGGCGCCTGGCCAGAGTAAGTCCAGTACTGGAGGTCTTCACAGAACATCTCCAGATGCTATTAATACAAACCAAAGACTTTTACTGGAACCAAAAATGAGCGAAAAGTAAATCTTCTTTCTTGCTGGCCTAGTCAAGCAGAAAACACATTTGCAGGACAATATAACAGTCTTGTTCTACCAGGGTTTACCTAATCTCAGTCTTAATCCTCATTTCATAACCTTGTCCAGCAAAGCACAGCAAGAAGAAGCCCAACGCTAGCATGAGAAAGACTTTAAGTTCAATTCAGTTTCAATTCAAATTTTTGTATAGCGCCTTTCACAACAGTCACCCCAAAGCGCTCTACATGAGTGTATTGTGGTACATTATAACATAATTAAAACAGAATAATATACAAGGAAGAGGAAAGACAAAGAGAATGAGAGAAAGGCAGAAGGGCGATCCATTGGCCGTGCTTGGTCTGCTGCTATAATCGCAAACATTTGGCAGTGAAACTGATGACTGTTATAAGACATTGCACAGTAAATGACGTGTTCCTGTAATCGCATGCTTCCACCAAATAAAAGAAAAGGTCTACATAAAAGAATCAGTTCTGCTTATATAAGACGGAAATCCTCACTCACCCTAATCTTAGAACTGAGAACACTTAGAGTTGTGTTTGCATAACTAACACAGATATTCATTATTGCCCTTCTATTGACTGCAACTGGTTTAGAATAAATTGTGGTCTTTGGTAAGTTTTATTATATTCTTTGAAAGATATAAAATTATACCTCGCCCATTGATTTTCTGACTGCAGCAAGAGAATTCTGATTCTGTGCAGAAAGAGAAAAATGTATCATCTGGTTGGTATTCCTAAAGATATACCTTAAAAATATACCTCAAAGTATTATTAGACATTATATTGTAAATGCAACATTATTATTACATTATTAAGGTGCCCTGCAGAGTGCTGACAGACTGTCCAGAGTGTTCCCTGTGTCTCCTGGGACAGATTCTGGACTGAATACAGCCCTGAACTGAGTGAGGCATTATGGGTGAGGAATGGACTGATTATTATTGCATTATTGCTCAGAGAGCCAGTTGCTCCAAACCTATCAAGGCTAAATAAAGACATAAGAATAAAAACTTCAGGTGGGATGAACTGTCACACTGTGACTGGAATAATGGAGAGATAATCCCTGACAGGCTCTTCTGCAGTAAGACTCTTTGCCTTAGGATCCTCCACAGCATCCATCCCAAAAATCAAGGTGAGGTGAAGAGCTGGGCACTTTAGAGTTAAAGAAGGTTCCAGACCACCCACTGATGCAAAAACTAAGTCTCCTGTACCCTGAATACCGCTGCGGAGGCGGGCTGACAGTGACTTTTTATAGAGCCCTTCAAACGGACTCGCTTGCTGTTCCAGTGAGGGCTGTTCCAGTGAGAGCCCTGGATCTCAGCAGTCGGCTGCAGTATGTGGGCGATCACTCTGCCTCCACGCCCCTTCGCTTCCCAGTTCAGTCACGAATATTGCCACACATAAACGTGACAGAGGAAAACCTCTGGGACTGTGCTTTGCTGTAAAATCAAGCTTATTTATTTGGTCTGTTCATTATTCAAATGTATCAATTTCCTGTTGTCACTCTTTAAACTAGTGTGTGTTCCTTTTTGTTATAGTTCCTATCAGCCAAGAGCAGAGAGAGTCTGACATTTTGTGGGCATTTTCCACCATTGGCCTTTCACTGATCACCAGTTAAGTAGAGTTTGATGAAAAACGTCCATCTCAGAAATGATACGCCAAGAGAAGCAGTAGCAGCAGGTCATGACTGCTTCTGGGGACAGGCTTGTCTGTGTCCTTCGAATGTAAGTTGGTTACTCAGTCAGTACCACAGAGGTCAAGGATAAGGACTTGAAGCTTACTAGCTCTAATCCATGGATTTGTCATATTCACACAGGGCAGTTACCTTAGCTGCTCAGGTGGTGTAGAATGTAGAATGTAGCACAGGTGTCCCCCCTCCCTTTCTGGGAGACTGAGAGGCGGGGGCCTGACCGGGATCTACCATGCTGGGGTGGTGGTGGAAGAGTCACGGGGGAAGTCAGGGTGATCTCCGAGGGGTCCCATTCGAGCTCCTCCATCTCCACTAAGGGAGAAGGAACGATGGTTCAACAGATGGGGACCTCCTCAGGGACTGGGACCAGGGTCATGGGAGTAGGGTCCTGGGGATTAGGGACATCCTCAGGGATGGGATCCAGGGGTACAGGAACTGGAACCACGGGGGGGCAGAGCAGGAACCCCGGGGGGCAGAGCTGGAGCCACCGGCACAGGAACCACAGAGGGTAGTGCAGGAACCCCAGGCACTGGAATCATGGGGGCCTGAGCAGGAACTGGAACCATGGGGAGCAAAGCAGAAAGTAGAACTACGGGGGCGAAGCAGGAACTGGAACCACGGGGGCAAGAACAGGAACCTCGGGAGGCGGTGCAGGAGCCATCAGGCCAGAAACCACGGAGGGCGCTACAGGGACCGCCGGGGCAGGAACCTTGGGCGGCAGTGCAGGAACCTCCAGGGGCACAGCTGGAACGGGCAGTGCAGGAACCTCCACCGGTGCAGGAACGGTGGGGCAGAGCAGGAGATTGCACCTCGGCCGCCACCTTTTTTGGGATTTTGGGGACTGGGATGGCATCCTCTGTTGACCTGGCCCCTTTAAAGGCCAGGCGCGTTCCCAAAAAGGGGCAAGCGACACCGGCGGTGAAGTGGCAGCGATGTGGGCTTCGTGCGCCCGCTTGGGCAAAGCAGCGAGTGGCTGCTGTGAAGCGGCGGCGTTGACGTCAGGTGCGAACACCTCCGAATCGAGGATCAGGAGAGGCTCCTCCCGAACCCGCAGCAGGGCAGGCAGCAGAGACCGAGACGGCCCCTAAGAAGACCTCTGGCATTTCTGGCTCTTCCACCTTTTCTTCTTCCCTGCTGTCTGGGGCACTTCGGGCAGCTCAGACAACAGACCATAAGAGAGTCCACTGTCTAAGGCTGCCTGCCGCATAATCGCCTCAGCTACTCTGCTCTTCAGCTGCTGCCGGTTTTCATGCACCTCCGCCGCGAGGTGCATGTCTTCGGACAGGGATGCCTCTTCCAGCACATTCTACGTCCGAAACGCGATGGTTCGCAGCCTGGGGTCGCCCCTAACCCCAGGCTGCTCTAGCCAGTAAGTCACTTCTTCCATCAGACTGAGGTATTTCACCTCAGTCAGGAAAGGTGTCTTCATTTGGAGTCCTGTCATTCTGTCATGATCGGAACGGGGAAGCAGGAGCAGGGAGGCGGAGAATCGGGAAATACAGGGTTTAATTGGGAAACAGCAACACAGACCATGAAACTTCAACACAGCATTAATGACAGGACTAAGGAAACATACTCGAACATGGACTGAAATACACAGGACTCATTAACAGCAACAGGAAACAGCTGGTAAACAGCTGATTCCACACGAGGTAGATGAGGGGGCATGGCACACGGGAGGATCTGACAAGCGGGGCATGACAGCGAGCTGGTGC
This sequence comes from Hyperopisus bebe, assembly GCA_026777045.1. Classification (NCBI taxonomy): domain Eukaryota; kingdom Metazoa; phylum Chordata; class Actinopteri; order Osteoglossiformes; family Mormyridae; genus Hyperopisus; species Hyperopisus bebe. Next base: position 1,302,731 of record JAODJW010000040.1, on the reverse strand, counting down.
CAGTTGTATTATTACTATTCTCCATAGCTCAGGGCGAGCTGGTGCCAGTTGCACTATTACTTCTCTATTGCTACTCTCTATTCCTTGGGGTGAGCTGGTGCCAGTTGTATTATTACTCCTCTATTACTCCTTTCCATTCCTCGAGAGCAAGCTGGTGCTAGTTGCATTTTTATCCCTCTATTACTCCTCTCCATTCCTTGGGTGTGATGCTGGTGCCAGTTGTATTATTACTCCTATATTACTCTTCTCCATTCCTTGGGGGCGAGCTACTGCCAGTTACATTATTACTCCTCTATTACTCCTCTCCATTCATTGAGAGCAAGCTGGTGCCAGTTGCATTTTTACTCCTTTATTACTCCTCTCCATTCCTTGAGGGCGAGGTGGTTCCAGTTGCATTATTATCTCTCTATTACTCCTCTCCATTCTTTGGGTGTGATGCCAGTGCCAGTTGCATTATTACCCTCTATTGCTCCTCTCCATTCCTTGGGGGCGAGCTAGTGCCAGTTACATTATTACTCCTCTATTACTCCTCTCCATTCTTCGAGAGCAAGCTGGTGCCAGTTGCATTTTTACTCCTTTATTACTCCTCTCCATTCCTTGAGGGCGAGGTGGTTCCAGTTGCATTATTATCTCTCTATTACTCCTCTCCATTCTTTGGGTGTGATGCTGGTGCCAGTTGCATTATTACCCTCTATTGGTCCTCTCCATTCCTCAGGGGTGAACATCTGCCAGGATCCTCAGGCTTCGGCCCCCATTTTGCCTCCCGTAGCCATTACGGGATCTGTTCCCAATATGCAGTCTCTCATCATCTATAAATAAAGCCCTCTTACCATCCCACGCTCCACCTTACTTCCGATGGCTGTGAATAGAGTGATATAGTCACTTTCCAATAAAATGGATTTGGCTCTGCAGGATACTAGAGTCCATAGTGATTTGATTGGCTCATGCTGGCTGTGCTTTTACTATAGATTTACATGACCGGGCCCCAGCAATAATGATTTTCACTAGTGATTCTTCATTGCAGTTGCAGGCAAGCCACAGAGATGCATTTTACATTAACAAAATGTTGATCTTCCACATGACACTGCAGAACCCCCCCCCCCTCCATTTTTAATTACTTAGTGGCAGGCAGTCCGCAGTTTTGACCAGTTTTCATTTTGGGGGTCTCTGATTTAAGGAAGGTTGAAAAGTTAAAGGACCTTTAAGTTTACCTTAGCTTGAGACTGAAAATTTCATTTCCCCGAAATATAGCCCTAAATGTGTGTTAAAGTTCCAACCTCTAGTTAAACATTCATATTTTAGTTATAACTACTGCAGATATTCAGATGATTTGCTTTTCTAAAATTTCTGTGATGTTTCTGTGATATTTCTGAAATAATGTGAAAATTATTGTGATATTTTTAATCTGCAGCTTTGGTCACAAACTAATAAAATGGCCCTCATTCCACAAGAGTAGGCAGAAGTGCATAATTACTCTAGTCAATATGTATTAACGCAAGAGGAATAATTAAATTAGTAAGCATTGTGATTCAAGAGGAAACTTAAGCCTAGAAAAGCACAAAATGGGAAAAATGTTGAGTTGCATCCTGCCTCATATCAAGACAAAAAAACCTGAGTGGTGATTCACACCCATGTGTGAAAAAAAAGTGTAAAAACAGGTGTGGTTCAGCAGCAGGGAACGAGGGGGTACATAGTGGAAGGGGAACAGGCAGAAAGAGAACTGGAGCAAGAGCCACAGAGAGCCAGTATTTCATCTGGAACCACAGAGGACCAGAGTTTCACCTGGAACCACAGAGGGCCAGCGTTTCACCTGAAAATGCAGACGACCAGCATTCTGCCAGGAACTGCAGAGGCCCAGCGTTTCATCTGGAACCACAGAGGGCCAGCATTCCACCAGGAACCACAGAGGGCCAGCATTCCACCTGAAAATGCAGACGACCAGCGTTTTGCCAGGAACCGCAGTGAGCTAGCGTTTCATCTGAAAACAGAGGGCCAGCATTCCACCTGGAACCTCAAAAGGCCAGTGTTCCGCCAAGAACCACAGAGAGCCGAAGGCTGTCGTTCCACATGGACTGGGGAACTCAGAAGGTCTTTGCTCCTTCAGGAGAGAGGAACAGAAAGAGCTGATGTTCCACCTGAACCTCCCATAGCAGGGACTGTTCCACAGCGGCAACGTGGCACACCCTATATGATCCAGGAAACAAGTTTGTCAGTGTACACTGTGAAAGGGTGTTATTCACTACGTAACACCTCCATCCACAACCTGTACCCTGTTGCCTTCCTATACCCAATCTTACCTACACTACGTGCTCCATTCTCAGCAAACAGGTCATCCGATTATCCGATTCCCCCTGTACCCCCTGTACGCTAACACCCAACAGAGTCTCACAGCACCACCCCTGTGCCGACCACCCCCCCACACACACACTGTATCCCCCCGAGGCTTCCCAGGCCACATACACAAGCTGGACGCCACAGCATCCCTTATGCCACACGATAAATCGCTGGACTGATCTGCAGAAACACTGCAGGACGCATCCAGCAGATGCCAGGACTAAAAAGATGTAGCATCAGCAAAAGAGCTGCTGGCTTCTAAAGAAGCTCACCCCCAACCTACCCCCCCAACTAGGGGAAAGATGGAGTCAGGGCCAGAGCCTGCAGAGTGTGACACAAAAGGTCTTGCAGCAGAGGTGAGATTATTTTGAGAACGATTCAGTCTTCACTTGTGTTGGGTACAAGTTTATGGCCTTCATTTATTTCATATTGACAATCTGGGAACGTGGAAAAGCCACATGGTGCGGATTCAACAAAAAAAACATGCTAATGCGCTTTCACTGATTAAACTAATTAGGTTGAAGGATGGATGGACGACAAACTGGGTTTCCTTTGTGTACGGAGGGGTGCCTGGTATCCCCTGGTTCTGTCTGCTAGACAAACGCATAAATAAAGACTGAACAATTTACAATATTAGGATGAGCGAGAAAAAAAATCTGCTTGGACAATAAGTAGCCTAAGAGCAACAAAAAACAGGAAGCCATACAGCGATAACTGCCAGGTAATTTGCAAAGCCCAGTTTACAGTGAATTACGTAAAAATATGACAATTCAGCAAAATATCTGCATACAGTCAATCGAAGAAAACTAGAAAAATGCTGGGAAAATATCACAGAGTGGACCACTGGAGACATGACGAGGTACAAAGGCCAGTAACTGATCTGAAACACTTCAGGGTAACTGGAGAACCTGCAGGCTTATCCATTTCCACAATTCAGGTCAGTTTTATGGAGGCAGAACCCAGGGCCATGGGGCGTCTCTCTGGCCAGTGGGAGAGGTTTCCAGTGGTTGGAAAACATTGACTGGGTTATGCTGAAATACCCCCCACCCCCCAAAACTTAAACGTAAACAAAAGACTGGGCCGCTGCATGTTTCTGCAGCATCCAGACACAGAAGCAACTTTTCACGTACCGACTCAGTCAGGGGCTCTTAGGTTGCTGGTACCTGGGTAGAGGGCACCAGCCTCTTTGAGGTTTGTAAATGTTAAGAGTGAGTTCATGAGATTCCCAGAACGACTATACTTCTGTGATTCATACTGAGTGAAGAGGCCAGTTTTCTAGGGAGGAAGGGATGACTGAAACTGGGCAGTGTATGGAGAGCAGGGTGTGAATTACATAAGACTGTAATAGCACTAAAAAAGCTTTTTAGACACCAGTCAACATGGTGCCATTTTGCAAATAACGTCCGTGGGCATTAACGTGAGCGGCACGTACGCCTGGCACAGCACCCACAGCTCTCTGTAAATATCTGCATCTTTAATCGCTCTCATTCTGAGAGATTGGACCCTGTTCTGCTCATTTCAAATGGACTGTGAGAATGTGCAGGAGAGGGGGGTGCCTTCCAGTGGGAGTCAGGTGACCACGGTCACAGGCAACAATTTGTTCCAGACCCTTCCTCATTCCCAGTGTGCTTATATATTAGTGTGATCTGGATCCCCGCCCCCCCCCACCCCCACACAGCGAGGTACTTGTGTGAATGCAGTGTTAATTTTGCATTGTTTCTTTTTCTATCTCATTGGTTGTTTCCTGGGGTGGCGCGGTAGTTAGCACTGTTGCCTCACACCTCTGAGACGAGTTCGAGTTCCTGCCCAGCGCCATGTGTGGAGTTTGCATGCTCAGGTTTATCGGAGTTTGTAGGTGTGATGGGTGAGTGTGTCCTGTGATGGCTTGGCGCCCCATCCTGGTTATTCCCTCTAATGCAAAATCCCAATTGTTCTGTTCACCAAGCTGCTCAAAAAAAGCACTAAGCACAAATCAGACCAAGTTGTCAAAGTTTAGACAGTTCAGTCTCACAGCTTCAGCAGAGCTACATGGATAACAAACTTTTTGTTTGTGTAAAAAATAAGTTGTCAAGAAGACAGAAAACACATGATGATTGTACCAATATGATCAAGATCATTTCTTTATTTATCAGATGTCTTTTCAGCTTTCAGCAATGCCAGGTCCCCCCCCCCCCCCAGTGCATGAGAGACCCATACCGTGGTGGCGAATTGTGGGCGTCTCTGACTCACCATCCCAACCCCCCCCCCAGCCTATATTGGCAAGAGGAATGGCTTGCCTCAGCATGGTCACGACTACCCAGCAAGCGAACGCGACCATGTGACTCGCGCCACTCAGAGGTACGGGGGCGGGGGCAGGTGTGCGGACCCAAAAAAACAACAGCGGGAGTGTGTCTCCAGAGGCGAACCACATACAGAGCCCAAAATCCCCCCCTCCATATCATTCCATGTTGCTGGACTTCAGAAGCATGTAGAGCCTTCAGCATCCCCCGAGCAGGTCCGATTCACAGCGGATTCGGCACTATGCGATGCCTCATTGCGAAGTATTGCCACCGCATGTGACTGACCGAGCCAGAGGAGCAAACGGACCTCCCCACACTTCTCAGCACCTCCTAAACCCCCCACCACCCCTCCCGCCCCAGATTTAGCCCCCGTCTCCTGGAACTCATTACATCTATCAGAGGAAGCAGAATGCTGCCACCTGATTGGTCCCGGAGACAGAAGAGCTCCTGCTGAAATGGAGCGGTGCTGCCTCATTGGTCCCTGCAATAGAGTAGCTCCTGCTGGAGCAGGATGGTGCCACCTGATTGGTCCTACCGATGAAGGAGCTCCCGCTGAAGGGGGCGGTGCTGCATGATTGGTCCCGGCAATGGAGGAGCTCCTGCTGAAGCAGGACAGTGCCATCTGATTGGTCCCGGCGATGGGTAGTTCCTGGTAAAGCAGGATGGTGCTGTCTGATTGGTTCTGGCAATGGAGGAGCTCCTGCTGAAGTGGGGCAGTGCTGCCTGATTGGTCCCGGTGATGGAGGACTCATCTGATTGGTCCCAGTAATGGAGGAGCTCCTGTTGAAGCAGGATGGTGCCGTCTGATTGATCCCAGCAATGGAGGAGCTCCTGCTGAAGTGGGGCAGTGCTACCTGATTGGTCCCGGTGATGGAGGACTCTTCTGATTGGTCCCAGTAATGGAGGAGCTCCTGTTGAAGTGGGATGGTGCCATCTGATTGGTCCCAGCGATGGAGGAGCTCCTGCTGAAGTGGGGGGCGGTGCCACCTGATTGGTCCCTGCGATGGAGGAGCTCCTGCTGAAGTGGGGTGGTGCCGTCTGATTGGTCTCGGTGATGGAGGAGCTCCTGCTGAGCCGACAGCTGAACGGCACTGCTTCAATCTCACCAGTACTAAAGAGCAGGACTGGCAGAGTGCCCCCTGGCCCCCACGTGCAGCTGTGTGGCAGCAGCAGGGGCCACGTGGCTTGCTCACTGTGGTCTGTAACAAGATTTAGGTGTGTGGAACCAGCAGGGATGTTAGCAAACGCCTTCAGAATGAGGCAATGACGACACCCGGACCACCTTCACTTTCCACCCAGAATCATAGGAGAAGAGAAGGAGAGATACAGGGAGAGACAGAGGGAGAGATAGAGAGAGAGGGAGGGTACTGGAGAACAGAGGAGGGGAGGGGGGATGTGCTAGAGGGGCATACAGTTTCCATAGAAATACTTTCTTTGCTCAGTCTGGCACTCTCACTGAGGTACCAGCCCATCCTCTCTGCTGAGACGCTGTAAGACCCACAAGCATTGAGATCTGCCCCCCACTCCCACCCACATGCGGAGGACGCGTCACTGTCACTGTCAGCCCTGCTGCCGCCACTCACAGCTACTCACTCCGCCACGCGGTCCCGGCAATGAGCGCAACGAGGGCATGATGGAAGCTGATGCCCCTCACACACCTGCCTGCGGCCCCGCCCCCTGCAGAGACAGTTACCATGACGGTGGTACTGTGATTGGCTCCGCGCGGTTCCATGCTTCCAGGATCACGCCGTCCAGTTAGAGATCCCTCGTGCCCCCACTCTGCTCCCCGATGTCGTCCACGCTCATCTGTACTCCGGTGAGTACAACAAAAGAGGTGCATGTGCGTGTGGTTACAGCGATGCCCCAGGGTACTCACTCAGCTTGGAGCCGCTTCTCCCAGTCCCGTGGCAAGGGGCCTCCCTAGAGGAGGCAGGCTGGCAGCTGGGCGGCCCGGGAGCTGGACTTCTGCTGGGGCAGCCACTGGCCGGGACCAGGGCTCCGCTGGCTCCTCTGTGCTGGAAGTGTCATCTTCAGTGCAGAGAGAGGGAGTGAGAATGGGAGAGAAAGGACGGGATGCAAACGGCAAGTGAGACGGCAGATAAGCAGCGGAGCGAGAGAATGTGAGAGAGAGAGAGAGAGAGAGAGAGAGAGAGAGAAGGAGGAAAGGAGAAAGTGTGGGAGCGTGGGCACGAGTGAACGGGCAACAGGACTGTAGTACAGAGCAGGAACCCACTCCAGCACCGGCAGACACACACACACACTTAGAGATACACAGATACACAGAGTCACACACAGACACACACACATGCTCAAACAGAGATACACAGAGTCACACACATGCATGCTCAAACAGAGATACACAGAGTCACACACATGCATGCTCAAACAGAGGTACACAGTCACACACAGACACACACACACACATGCTCAAACAGATACACAAGAGTCACACACACAGAGTCACACACATACATGCTCAACCAGAGATAGAGTCACACACACAGTCTCTCACAGACACAGTCACAGACACACACACACGCTTAAACAGAGATACATAGAATCACACACGCACACAGACACACACACATTCACAAGTACACACAGACATATACAAACACACATACACAGTCACACTCACAGATAGACACAGACACACGGTCAAACACAGACATACACACACGCTCAGAGACACACACAGACACACACCCCCCCACTTTCCCAGCACCGTTATTACAGCCCCCCCACCCTGCACTGCTAATCACAGTAATACATGCATCCTGAGTCACTGCCTAAGTGCCGCACAAACATACTCACAGGCGCACAAATTAACCCTAGCGGACGAGGGGCCTTGAGCGGCCAATCCTAAGCCCCCTCCACCCCACATTGGCGCTTTTGGCCACTTACCACTCCCCCCCCCCCCACTCTCCCATGAGTGCCCCACTGCCGCTCCCTCCTGCCCACCTCTCCAATTATTTAGTTTCCTATCATGAAATTTCAAAGAATCCTGCTAAAATGGCACAGCAGATAACAAAACAAGGGCAGGTAGTACTGAATCATCTCTGAGCCGAGGGGGGGGGGGCACAGGATGACCACAGGGGGAGCAAACTGTCAGCAGGCAAAGCACCAGCCCTCATCTGGATGGCTGACAAACATATATACACATATATATGGTGTATTTTACATTAAACACACGCACAAAGTAAGATGGGTAGCAGAGGATTCAGTCTGGAAGTATCTCCAGAAATCTAATCACTGCAATTATAACAGCTCCAGGTTATTCAGGGTGGTGGGAGTCAGTTCTTCATGTAAAGAGTTATAGACTGAAGTTTTAGACAGCATTTCCCAACTCAGTCCTCGGGGACCCACAGATATTTTTGTTTACCAACCATTATATCATATTTATCCCAGTGATTTGCCTAAAAGAATGGGTGAGGGGAGGTTCATGCCACTTAATGGCTGTACCTTTGGACAGTCTTCCATCCCCAGGTGGATTTGATCAGCGTCCTCTGGCACACTGTGCTCCTACATCATTAACTCTGTATGTGGTCAGGGGGGTTGGAGAAATTGTGAGTCCAAGAGGACTGATAGGCACCCACAGGTTGGCAATGATAGGTCCACAGTTGGCACTGGGCTTTCTCAATGGAATCAGAGTAAGAAACAGGCATGACTGGAAGTGCACTGGAAGGGGGAGGGGCAAATGAAACATCGGAAAAGCCAAAATTTGGGATTTAAAGGGTCAAGTAGATGCTGGAAAAGACTGGGAGGGATCAAAGAGATGGAGCAGTAATGAGGATTAAAACCGAGGATAAAAAGGCACCTGTGGGAGTAGCAAGAAGAGAGCAATGGGGTATGGAATAAGGAGGGTATGGAATAAGGGGGGTATGGAATAAGGAGGGTATGGAATAAGGGGGGTATGGAATAAGGAGGGTATGGAATAAGAGGGGTATGGAATAAGGAGGGTATGGAATAAGGGGGGTATGGAATAAGGGGGGCATGGAATAAGGAGGGTATGGAATAAGGGGGGGGTGTGGATTGGGAGGGTATGGAATAAGGAGGGTGTGGAATAAGGGGGGGTATGGAGTGTGTGTGTGTGTGTGTGTGTGTGTGTGTGTGTGTGTGTGTGTGAGTGTCTGTGTGACTGTGTGCATGTGTGTGTTTGTGTGTGTGTGTGACTGTATGAGTTTGTGTGTGTGACTGTGTGTGTGACTGTGTGTGTGACTGTGCGTGTGTGTGTGTGCGTGCGTGTGTGTGTGAAACTGTGTGACTGGGTGTGTGTCTTTGTGTGATTGTGTGCAGCTTGATGGAGTTGCAGCCTGTCCTGAGGTTCCCCTGCAGTACAGGAACACTCTAAAGCTCTCCATGCCTCTGTGTGGTAAAGCACTTGCAGGGATATGATGGTGATGTGCTAAAATTCAAATATTCATCAAAGCCCTGGTAAACCTAACTGTGACCCGGTAATCCTTACTGTGACCTGGAGACCCTAACGATAACACCGCGGCCATATGGAGCTTCATGATGGAACAAGTTGCCACACTGCCAGCACTGTACATTTTCTGTGGGACAGGATTCAAGCTGCACACAGTCATCATGTGTTTTATTGTGAGTCACACATTCTCACAGGCAAAGCATTTTAAATGTGCAATAATTAATAAATAACTGTAAAGTCAGCAGTAATTAAAAATTGCTTCTGCTGTTGGCATGTACACATATGCACGCACACACACGGTCTCGCACAGCGGGGCCTTGCACCTCTCCCTAGCTGGCTCCTGTGATTGGACAAAATTGCAGTGCTTCTGGCACGGCAACGGCGCATGGCGACAGCTCGGCCAATACGGGTCGAGGAGGGGGGGGGGTGTTACTGCCATTGCCTGTTTATCTGGTCAGCCTCGATCTTAAACTGGACGCGTTTGCTGAACGGTATCTCCTAAATCCACAATGAGCTCCGAATCCCCACACGCGCCACTCTGCATGGCCTGGGTGCGATGAACAGCATCCAGTCTGACCACACCCAGCTCCACAGCGCCCCCCCACCCCAGTGTCATGGCACCCAGTCTGACCACACCCAGCTCCACAGCGCCCCCCACCCCAGTGTCATGGCACCCAGCTCAGAAAAATCTACTGAAATGTTTTTCGTCACAAGTTATTGAACCACTGATTGCAGGAGCCATTACCTCATGAAAACACAGCTGTTACGAAAAAATAACATCTCTTAAAATACCTCTCATCACAAAAGATCCGTTAGCAGCTGTCAGTATGACCTGCAGTTACAAAATATGAATACTAAGGGAGAGCTATATACAAGACTTATGCTTCATCTTCTGATTTTAAGCAAGTTAAGTATTTTCTTTCAATTGATAGGCATGTAGTTTTCTTTAAATATTCACATGGCCTGTGTTTGGCACTGCAAAATACATCATTGTTGGACTGTGCCTGGAAGGGACTACGTAACTGAAAATGTGAAAGCCAATGGAATCACAGACTGCAATGCCTATAATGGTTAGGTATAGCTAATAGTAGTTTTAATAAATAAATCCTTATAGTAATTCACCAGATGTGTAATGTGCTCATCTATATTTAAAGTTGAGGGTTGATAAAGATGGGGGGGTGGAGCTTTCAGCTTCAAAAAGTTTTCAAACTACTGCAGTAAACTGGAGTGTTTGGAAGACAAGGAGTGCTGGCAGAGAATAAATGGTTATTTGATGTAACTAGCATGAATGGATCAGCTCTGAGGAGAAGCTACGCTCCTAAACAGCCCAGTGCTCTGCTATATAAAGCATAAAAGCAAGGAAGACTGAGCCGATTTGACTACGGCCAGGCTGCCTTCCCATGATACCCCAATCTGCTGATTAACTGATTGGCTATCCGCTTCAGCATGACAAGACAACACGGCGCCCACCAGGATACCATACAACAACTCCACCAGATGATGCTTCTTTTGCTGGTCAAGTCACAGTGTGAATTATATATAGAAAATGGCCAGGTGAGGGTAATTTAGTTGCCTTAGCCAGGTCAGCTCCAGCCTCCACGCCCACCATGGTGCCACTGAGATGCAGAAAAACTCCAGAAAACTTAATTAAAAGCGGGGTCATTGGGCCAGATGTCCTCAGATGCCTCATTCATGCTCATCGTGTTCTGCTAATGCCAAATGCACATTAAATAAGGGGGTTGCTGTGAGAAGTGAAACGGGGAGCGAACGGATTAGCAAAATATGCTAAGGTGGCTAATAGCTGTGGGCAAGCGACAGCCAAGATAGCCGTCACAACTAACGACGCGTCGCAGCTCAGCCTGATCGTCCACAAGAGCCATTCTGTGGAACTATTCCTGCTTCACGCTATTTACAGACTTACATGTAAAGTGCTCTGTGTCAAATATGTCAGCAAGGGGGCTTTACACACATGAGTGAATTGAACATACTTGAATGCGAGAGTGAGCAGATCGAGGCCCTCGGCGAATCGGCCGCCCAAGTTGCACCCTGCTCTCGCATGAGCTACCTGGCTCCCAGCCACACGCAGCCTCACCCTCCGTGGATCTGCCACCTCTGACTGCCAGAGATAGAGGTGGGGGCCTCCAAGGACCAAAAATAACTGCTGCAGTCATCATGGAAACTGGCAGAGGAGCCGACACATGCGAGCAGCGAGGCAGCTGGAGGCCGGGCAGCTTCCGAGGCCCAGTGCAGGCCGGTGCCCTCACCCTCAGCCAGGCCATTTAGCTTTTATTAATCATTAAGATTCCGCCTTTGATTGGCAGTGCAGCTGCACTCACTAGCAGGCCAGGTCAGACCACTGTGGCTCTCCCTCCCTCTCTCTGCCTCTCTGTCTCTCCCATCCTCTCATCATGCTGAGAGATGAGATGGTGAATTTGGGAGAAAGCCCGTGGAATCTACATTTCATTTCCCAGCTCCTCTGCAGCCGCAGAAACTGTTGCTATGGAAACAGTTCCTAGTTATAGACTAGGAAAGGCTGCGGTGGCAGAGTTTGGGTCTGCGGTACGTTGCGTAAGGCACCTGATGCACCTGAAACACACACACACACACACACACACACACAGGTTTGTAATTATATCCATTAATTTCTATGGGAAAAACTCTAATCCCAACATGCAACCTTAACCTCTACCCAGCCCTAACCTTAACCATTAACCATAATTAGCCAAACTGAATACAAGACTTTTGGAATTTTTAGGCTTTTTGATTGCAGTTACAGATCTTTGCGGGGACCTGAAAAATGGTCCCCACATTGTCAAACTAACAGGTTTTTATTACATTGATGGGACATTTGGTCCCCACAATGTAATATAAATATAATCCATGGACACAGACATGCAGACACACAAACACACACACATTTGTATTCATATCTTTATGGGGACTCTCCCTTTCCCCACAAGGGAAAGCTACACATTGCGTGAAAATCTGCTCCCCACAATGTGATAATTACAAAAAGGCAAGGAGTGGGCAAGCAGATACCACCAACATAAACAAACTGTCTATTATAACAAAGTCGAGGAAATGTATATTGTCATCGTCAAGATGCTGTAGTTAATTTGATTTCATTACTAATTTTAAAAAGTAATTTTAAAAATTTTCCTGGGAAGCTGGTTTTCAAGCATATTGCGAAGTGTCCTGGCGGAGTTTGAAGAGGCCTGCATGATGAGCCAAAATCAAAGGCAGCCTTTTAAACTGCAATCCCAGGACACTTAAATGGAATATGCCATGAGCTGGCAGCAGTCTCAACAGATCTCAACAGAATGACTAATAAAAAATAAGATTTTTCTCATTAATATTAATATATTTCTGTTAAATTACAAAAACTTTACAGTGACACAATAAACTTCTCTTTCACTGGTGAATCCGTCTACACACGAACTGGACCAGTCCTGGATATTGACTTGCAGTTGCATCGCACAGTGAACAGTATGCCTTTAATAATGTGGGTTTTTGCAGACAGCTCAGAGCCCCAGACCAGGAAAAACAAGTCATGATCAAATGAACCGGATTTGTGACCATGTGTTTTCGGACACAAATCTGAGGATATTTACCTGAAAATAAGTTTCTCTGAAACCTAAACTGCTGTGACACGTATTCAGTAGTTAAACTGGATGTGCATATGTAAAGGTAAACATGTAAGAGGCTAGAGTAAGTCGCTTTTGGTAAACATGTCTACTCAGCCACTGAAAATAGTCTTTACATTTAGGCCAGCACAGAAATGTTACTCGGCTCACGTGGCAACATCCTGGACATGTTACCTAGCAACAAGGTATGTTATGTCCTTTAAGGCTGGAGCTAAATGCGGAGCGGCCAGGCAGCAAAACACATTTCCCTACTAACAGAAGTGGAAACAGACTTAAACGCTTCCATTATATCCCTTTGAACGTTTGCCGTTACTTGTGCGATGTGTCTTGCCTTTGGTAGCCTATCTGTTCAATTGTGGTCTTAAATTTTGGCTGTTAAGCGAAATAACTGGAAAATAACCCACTTTTTCGTCTAAAGCTGCTTAATGTCTTGTTTTTCCTATGGGGGTGTTGGGGAGTTACAGGCAAAGTTACAGGCAACAGTAACTCCCCATAAAAGTGTCCTTCGCCATAAAACGTATGTGCGCTTTGCTATTGCAATCCTGTTTTTGGGTGGCGAAATGCATATTTCTGTTCATATAACCTCATGAAAAATGCTTCTGTACATTTGGTAATCTGTGACCTCCAAATCAAATTTGCTTTTTGCTGGATGAAGGAGTAAGACCAATATTTATTTTATATATGGTAATATAAAGTAGTATAAATCCCATTTTCTTTTAAAACAGCTGAAGTATACCGTTAACGTGCTCGACAGGGAAGTGCCACATTTTACACTTGCGCGTTGTACATTTTATAGCGCACTTGGATTTGGGGTAAACCACTGTCTGTATGAATAACTGCGAGATAAGAAGCACTTCGCTAGTGACGCGATGGGTTACACTCTGCTGAGGAAACAGCTTGCAGAACCTTGGCATTATATTTTTGATATTTTATGGAGGCTCTGTCCGATAGGTTATATGACACTCGTTGGTATATGGGTGGTGGGTTGTGCGGTGATCAGAAAAGATAATACACGCCACAAGTACAAGTATAGCAATTTCTTAACGCTCCTCGTTAAATGATGGTTCATAAGCAAATGCGTGAGACGTGACATGCTGAACTCGGGCACACATGGGCCGAAGGCGCCTGAAAAAGTCACGACGCAACACATGCAAATTCATTCATTTATTATGCGGCTGATTCAAACGACTCAGCTCCGGTCCTTATGGGATACAAGCTGTTGCTGGATTTAATTCTAAATTCACTTCATTATCTCTTAGCAAAAGGACAAAGCACACACGTATTCGGAAAAATAATTATTATTTAAAAACGTGTTATTGCACGTTATTCACACTTGACTCGTGCAGATGGCATAACACTCCTTAGAATGAGTATGTCTTACAGAAGTTAGTAAGAGCCGACAACACGCTCCTCAACTGACCAGTTATGAGAGAATATATAGCACCCCCTTGTGGCTAGAAAGCGGGCGGTTTTGTGGTCCGCCTAGGATTATGTAAGGGTTAGAGCGGCTCAAAGGAGCTGCTCATTCTCCAAAGAAACTTGCATAATGGATAAGAAAGGCACGCTTGTTCGCATGAAAGGAAAAGCACTGCGGATAGAGAGAGAGGAGGCGCCGGGTCAGGCCTATGACTAATCCACCGGTGTTACATAAGCTTCATCCGCGCTGCAAAACAAGCCTTGTCTATAAGGAGGCTAACCGAGACACCCCCACCGAGTAAAGCTGGCGCAGCGAGATCCATTTATTTCACACTGTGACTAAAAGTTAAAAAAAATACATACGTATATGATACAGTCGCGCAAAATTTGAATCCATAGAAAGAAGTTTCTTCACGTTCAGCTTTGAAATCTGGAGTTTGCCATATATTTAAGAACTTAGAATTTGGTGATTAGTGGTCATCGTTGACACACCACGGCAACAAAATGTGTCATCTGCATTTAACCCATATGTGACGTCATGCACCTGGGGAGCAGTACCTGTCTCAGAGTACCTCAGTGGCACCTTGCTAGTTAGTGATTCAAAAAAGCAACCTTTCAATTACAAGCACACTTCCCTAACCATTAAGCCACCACTGCCCACAAAAAAAAAAAAACAATCAGGGGAACACAACCCACCACTACCAGAAATTATGCAGTGGAGATTCCCACATTTGGGGAATTGGTGGGGGTCAGAAAAGCCACGGGGCAATGGCTGGGCCTCACTCTGGGTGACTGCCTTCCTGATCATGGCATCTCCCCTGCCAGGTAAGTATGTGAAGGTAAGTATTTTTCACTTTAAGCAAGTGAAAAAAACAATTGAAAAGCTTCTGATTTCCAGAAAATGGTGAAGTCTGAGAGAGTGAAGGCAGGTGTCAAACTGACAGATCATTATGAATTCAGGTCTTTCCGGAGCTCTAAGCCTGCATCTGAGTATGGCCGTATAGCATACTGTGTGTGTGCGTGTGTGTGTGTGTGTGTGTGTGTGTGTGTATGTGTGAGCGGTCCCCATAAAGATATGTTTACCCGACGTGTGTGTGTGTGTGTGTACATGTAGCTACAGAAACTTGCATCTAATAGTAAGTTTCTCACAGTTTCATTTTCTTAAATTTAAGTAATTCATCCAGGCATTTACAGTAACTGGCAAATCAGCACAGCTTGAATGAAAATGTGGTCTGATGATATGGCAGCTTACACAGCATGTGTTATATAGCAAATGTCAGTCTTCTGAGATGATGTGACCAATACCTTGCTCCTTCCTGTATCATAAAAGAGCACCCAGGAGGCACGCTTACATCGCCTATGCTACAATGACAAAGGAGATGTAACGTAGCTGGCAAACCTTCTGAAGAGTCATAGCTCTTGGTTATTTAGGCTGTTAAGTTGAATTCTTACCTACTTCAAACTGCTTGAAGTGAAAAACCAACAGGTGACATATTTTGATGATCTGATCAGCAGTATAGGAAGTAGCAACACTCAAAATTTAACAACAAATATAACAATAATAATAATAATAATTATTATTATTAATAATAATAATATTATTATTTAATTTTTTTTGACTGTATTAAGACCAACCAGTAACAAGAATGTGAATAATTCTGTTTTAACCATGTTGTAAAGGTTCATCAGTGTTCTACATTCTCATAGCAGCAAAGATTCATTGGAAACTACAAAGAGTATAGACCACACGCATTTACATTAAAACACCATACAGAAAAGGCTATATGAAGCTTTAAAAAAATGGCACCAAAACATGAAAATCGCCACTTCTAACGTACAGGACAGAACAGAAGTGCCGGATCGTAAGCTCACCGGGGATCATTTTCCAGCTTCTCCGTTTTCATGGGCCGTAAAAGTTCTCTTTCATTACACTGCACATGGCGTGACGCTGTAGAGAATGAGCACATTGTGTGTGGTTCACCATCAGGTTCCCTAAGTGGCAGCCGCTGCCCAGTGTCTACAGGGACCAAGGAAGTGCAGCTCTGAACCTCAGGCTTTTCCACTGTCCTGCTGCATTAAAATATGGATGTAGAATGACCCCCACAGGCATCATATCGTTATTGATGATTACTGCTGAATACTACAAGTGTTTTCTTTGTAAATTGTTAAACACGCACAGGTACTGTATTTGTGCCAAAACACTACATAATCACACATAGGCAGCAGGTAATGGTAAGGCTGTGATGCCGCACGACAGGTTACCAAACACAGAGGCAGATGTGATGCCGCACGACAGGCTCTTGCTCAGCAAAATGACAAAATACCATCTAATTTTGCAGCCAAACAAATAACATTAAACAGCAGCATCTCTTTCAGGAATATTTAAAAATGTTTTATATAGTGAACAAAGCTAGAGACTTATATATCACTTGCCATCACTATTGTTTCACTCCTAAAAAGCAAAGTATTTAACAAAAAAGGCTACACTGCCCCCTCCTGACAAAACAACAACATTACAACATTGTTCTTTTCAATATTGCAGAGTTAAGAAAGATGTTTGAATAGTGGCAGAACCTTCCATAGCCATCACTTTTCACTTTTGTTTACATGTTCATAATAACTGTACTTGAGTATTCTCTTTAAAGGGATCGGAGAATAGTTTAAAGGAGATCAACTGTATTTGTTTTTTTTTTTTTGTTTTATCCCCAAAGTTTTCTGAGCCAGTAGCACAGCATGACTGTGCATCTTATCACCCATCTGTTCGATTAGTCTGAAGGAGCAGCAGCCGGGGACATGATCCGCGCTGCCCGGATTCCCAGGGCGCCAGGACGTCACGATTGCGCACATCACTCCGCTTTCAGTAACCGCAGCTCCAGATCACTGCTCTGCGTGAGCCAGTGTCCATCAAAGAGTACTCAGAGACGCACTCGCAGGCACTTAGAACGGGTTTCATCACAAATTCACAAGATCCAGAAGCCATGGGTACCGCATCAAGAAAGGAAAAAGGCACACAGATGATTGGGTTTGGTGACATATGTAGGTAACAAAGCGACCATGTGGTGTTTAGCATGAGAACAGTATGGCAGAGGCTTGATCCTGGGCTCAAGTCATTCATGATGGACAGACAGTTGAACTAAGCTTAGTCCAAACTGTAGAGAAGGTTCTATGCATTTAATAATAAACAACATGAAGTAGAACATTTATGCAGTACTTGTAGTGCCAGGCAGATCCAGCTGGGCAAAGAAGATGCAGATGCTGAAAATGTAACCATGCAGTACTAATGACCCAAGCAGGGCACAGCAAACAGAGAGGCTCGTGCTTCTGTCACCAAGCGTGTTCCCCGAATGCTAGCATGTAGCAGGACGGACATATCAGGACACAACCTCCGTCGTGTGCCGTGACACTTGGTGTCACTCCAGAATCACAGGCGGCCCTGTAGAACATTTTTGGGGTCACCAGTGTCACTCTGACCAAAGCCAGGAGCAATTCAGCACCTGACGAAGCAGCCGTGCTCTGTGGCTTTAAGAGGGCCTGCTGACACTCTCAACACATGCCTTTGTCAGTCAGTTACAAGCAGCATAATGTACACGCCAGAAAACATTAACAGCATACTTACTCAGTACTTCAAGATAATAACTGCTAGTACTGTTCATGAATAAGTGCCACAGTGCATATCAGTCAGGGATTTGACAATATAAGAGATACTGAATACGTTGTTTCTTCAGAATTATAGCTAATAGCATACTATCAACAGCAGTTGGATTTAAATGGCAGAAAAAAAGAGTAACTGTGTCAGCATGCTTACAAACAGAGCAAGATAATACCAGGAAACACAATATGCACGGTGATATTTCCTGACAACATAGAACTGACGGTTACTGAGAATATAGTCACGTACTACACAATGGATTCATTCTACACAATAAAATTGGAAGTAATGATTGCACCATTTAACCATGTTACCTGTTCCTCAAACAATTCCTGAATGATTTTTTGCAGTGTGACAGAGGACAATATCCTACTAAAAGAGACCACTGCCATCGGGGAATACCACTGCCATGAAGGAGTGTTCTTGGTCTGTAATAATGTTTAGGTAGGAGGTATGTGTTAAAGTGACATCAACATGAATGCCAGGACAAATACCAGGACCCAAGACTTCCTGACAGAACATGGCCCAGAGTATCACATTGCCTCCACTGGCACACCTTCTTCCTATAGAGCATCCTGGTGCCATCTCTTCCCCAGGTAAACAACGCACATGCACCCGGCCATCCACATGATGCTACAGAAAACATGACTCATCAGACCAAGCTGCCTTGTTCCATGATCCAGTTCTGGTAATGTGCCCATTGTAGGTGCTTTGACAGGTGCCATTGACCCTTGACAGGTGACATTGCGATAAGATAATCAATGGTTTGCACTTTATCTGTCAGTGGTTATAATGTTATGGCTGATCTATTAAGTATCAAGCTATTGTCTAATTTACCATTTTGTTAATATCTATGTGTCTAGACATGTATCTGCAGATCCAGCAGGAGTTTGCAGCTGACTACCTGCATACTTATCAATTAAGTTGTAATTTGACTTTATATTGGTCAGTGTTACACCAGCTGGCTATGAATTTAGTAGTGATAGGGACGAGATGACTTATATTGAGCTTGATTCAAAACCAAGACCACGAAGGATAGAGTCCGACTCAAGAGCAAGATTTTAGGGGTGGAAATCTTCTCAAGACTGAGACATTGGGGGGGGGGTGGTCGAGACTGAGTCAAGGCTGAGACTTCGGGTGTCAAGACCGAGACATGACTGAGTCTTTGATGGGGCGAAGACCAAGTCAAGACTGAGGCCTTGTCCATATTTTTTAAAATGTAGCTTTTTCTATGTGTTTTGGCCTTTCATCTACACACAAACAGTATTTTAGGTCACTGAAAACAGAGCTTTTGCAAAACTCCATCCAGGTGTAAGATTTTCAGAAACTCCATTTTCAGCATCAAAGTGTACAGGGAAAACTGAGTTTTTGGCTTGTAATGTCAGAGCATGTGCCAGTATCTGCTTTGCCTGACGTCAGAATGTGCACCATTTGCTGTCCACATTAGGTGAGTTTGTTATTGACAGCCGTTTTTAGCCTTTTCATCTGGATGGAGATTTTTTTTAATAACAGAGGAGGGAAAACACCATTTTAAGAAATACCCATGCATCTGTAGACAAGGCCTGGGACTTTAGGGGGGGTTGAGACCAAGTTAAGACCAAGACTTTGGGGGGGTCGAGACTGAGTCAAGACTGAGACTGGTGGGGGGGGGCAAGACTGATTCAAGACTCAGACTTTGAGGTGAAGATCAAGACTGAGACTTTGGGGGGGGGGGGGGGGACCAGGG
>JAODJW010000040.1:1266718-1281800 GCA_026777045.1 Hyperopisus bebe | reverse complement strand
GACTGGTTTGGTGGTGGGTCAGTGATGGTCTGGGGAGGCATATCCATGGAGGGACACACAGACCTCTACAGGCTAGATGACGGCACCTTGACTGCCATTTGGTATCGGGATGAAATCCTAAGACCCTTTGTCAGACCCTACGCTGGTGCAGTGGGTCCTGGGTTCCTCCTGGTGCATGACAATGCCCAGCCTCATGTGGTGAGAGTATGCTGGCAGTTTCTGAAGGATGAAGGAACTGATACCATTGACTGGCCCCCATGCTCCCCTGACCTAAATCCAATAGAACACTTGGATTTAACACTGGGACATTATGTTTCGGTCCATCTGACGCTGCCAGGTTGCACCTCAGACTGTCCAGGAGCTCAGTGATGCCTTGGTCCAGATCTGGGAGGAGACCCTCCAGGACACCATCCGTTGTCTCAATAGGAGCAGCCCCCATGTTGTCAGGCATGCATACAGCATCTGGGGGGCATACAAATTACTGAAATTTCAGCAAAATGGACTAGCCTGCACATCATTTTTTCACTTTGATTTTCAGAATGTCTTTGAATTCAGCCCTCCTGTAGGTTGATAATTTCATTTTCATCACAGTGTGGCATCCTTTTGTTCCTAACACATTACCCAGTCCACATCAGTATAGATATCCAGCATCATTTTTTTCCCCCATTAAGATCTGATGCGTTTTCAAAGTGTTCCTTTAATTCTTTTGAGCAGTGTATAAATGGCATAGAACAACAGTTAACATAATACCTGCGTAACTCGCAATAGATTCTGGGTAGAACTAACCATATGAGGCCTGAAGGGTGACCACCTTGATTTCGACTGATCAGTTTAGGATGTTCTTGCATTGGACAGCACTACTTCTGTGACTAACATAGCCAAATATATGCTGTATAATATCTGAATTACAGCCAAAACGAAGTGAACAATAGAAATGTCATTTTATCACTAAGTCTATTTTATTATTTCGGAGTCGGAAAAATTTGATTTTTTTTTGTTGTTAAAACACTCACTTTAAAATTACGAATCATGATGGAGTAAAAATGCTTTCAATTCCGATACAAGACCGGGTAAGTAAAAAGGTGGTCTCAAAACCGGACTCAGGTACTACAACGCTGTACAACAGTAAAAAACACCCTGTGATAGTTAAGATTTGTTAAAGATACGTTTATATCATTTCCAGATCTAACATTAGAACTCATCATTAAGTCATATTTTGTTGGAATAACTAGTGTTAACGGTTATAACGCGCCATGCGATCGATGTAAAACAAATTTTTTGAGGGCGGTGATAATCTTCAGTTGCAGAGCTGCAGTCAATCTAGCAGCAGATTGGCGATGGAGAAGAGCGGGCTTCCCCTCCGCACCTGCCTCAATCACGGGCTCTCTTGTTTGGCCTCTCCGCCAGACCTGCGCTTGAACTGATTACCTGGCTGCTTGTGTACAGCTGAGGTTCACTGGAGTTTACTGTTTGGAGCTGACCTGGTCCATGAAATAATCAGCATGTCGGATGCAGCGGGGCAGATGTTAAGCCTGCGTTCTGAAGATGGTGTGCAGAGCAGGAAGGATGTGAAGGAGGGCGGGGAAGCCGTCGTTGTATTGAACACCCATATCAAACACCCATTGCAGAGTCGCTGGGTGCTCTGGTTCTACAAGAACGACAAGAGCAAGATGTGGCAGGACAACCTGAGGATCGTCACCAAGTTTGACACGGTGGAGGACTTCTGGGCGCTATTCGACAACATGCAGCCGGCGAGCAAGCTGTCGTCGGGCTGCGATTACGCTGTGTTCAGGGATGGCATCGTGCCCATGTGGGAAGACCGACGCAACAAGTGTGGTGGACGCTGGCTCGTCACGCTGTCCAAGCAGCAACGGCACTCCGAGCTGGACCGCTTCTGGCTGGAGTCGCTGCTGTGCATCATCGGCGAGGGCTTCGGCTCCTTCAGCGGCGACGTGTGCGGCGCTGTCATTAACATCCGCACAAAGGGGGATAAGATCGCTGTGTGGACCACCAACACCGAGAACCGCGAAGCCGTCATTCACATCGGGCGCAGATACAAGGAGGAGCTCAACTTGCCGAAAAAGCTGGTAATCGGGTACCAGGCTCACGCGGACACGGCCACCAAGAGCAACTCGATCACCAAGAACAAGTTTGTCGTGTGAAGTTAACACATCCTGTGAATTTGGTGAAATGAAGGGTTTTTTTCTTTTTTTTTTTTCTGTCCCGAACACCTGCTTTAAAATACCCCATAATAATCGCAGTTGTGGAACACTGCTATGACCCAGCATTTGATTTTTTTTTTTTTTTTTCCCGTCCATCAGAACTTGCGTTGTAAGACCAGTTGTTGATTGCAGCTTCTTTTTGTCATAAGCAATTAAAATCATGGGGGGAAGAGAACTTCTGCAAACAAAGTTGGCGGTCATCTATTTCTTTATTCGGTTTTTCTTAATCCAGTGCTAGTTGGTCTTGAATGGCTGCATCTTTATGGCCTTTTAGCAACGTATTTTTCACCACACTCTAAATCAGTATCTTCATTTGTCATTGCCTGGGAATTTGAGTGCAGGTCACATAATCCAAGGTTAGACAGAGGGCAATGCTAGAGACATATTAATTGTAGTAATGTGGTAGTTAATTATAATGCTGCTTTTTAAACCTTTTAGTTGTATTTTACATATCACTGCATTAGACTAACGTCTTTGCAGTTCTCGATCTCTGGTAGCATTATTTAATGGGTACCTTTAAAAGATATGTGTGGGGTGGGGGCGGTAACTACAGAGACCTAATAAATGGAGAAATGCCCCCCCACTCTTTTTGTGGGAAATGAAGATAGAACCTCTGTCTGATACTGTCCCGATCATTCACGAGAAACACATTTCTACAGTTTGTGGCATTAGTGCAAAACTAATATGCCGGACTTGTGAAATTCTAAGATACAATGCCAAATAGTATTAACAGAGCCTACCTACTGCTCGTGTATATAAATTAGGCAAACTTGCATTAGGTTGTGAATAGCTATGTACTGTACTTTCATCGCATCATCACATGGTAGCTTTCAAACCAGCACATCTGCTCGGCTTTCTATATCAACTAATCGTTGGCTTGTTTGCCCCACGGATGGATGGATCGATCGATAGAGGATTTCAAAGTGTTGTCTTATGAACTATAGCTAAGGATTCAGAGTTTTGTTTCTCACATGCTGTCATGGATTCGGGTGGTTCAGGCACGGGAGCGTGGCATATGGTGTGGGTTGAGAAGGAGGAGGTGGAGGAACCGCTGGCAGCTCTGGGAACACGGGGGTTTATTTAAACTGAAAACACTACAAAACAAAACAGACCTCGAGGGATCAGAAAGCAAAATAGGAAAAACAAAGACTAACTGCAAAATGTTCAGGGCAACAAGGAGCAGGAAGGGAGGGAAGAGAATACAAAAATTAAACTACACAGGGGAACATTCTCAAGATAACTGAAATACTTCACTAACACACAACACTCAATAAGACCTACAACAATGACCCACTAAGGAACTGAACTGAGGCACTGAACTTAAATACAGAGGGATACAAGAATAACACAGGACAGGTGGGAACAATTAACAAGGGCTTGCAAAACAGGTAACAGGTGAAACAACTAATTAACTCAAGGAACTCAGAAACTAACAGGAAAACTAAGAAATGATAAAGAAACAAGGAGACAGAATCTGAACACAGGGAAAATAACGGAGGCAGGTAAAACAGAACCAAGGCAAAGCAAAAAATCCAAACTGAAAACAAACCACAAAATCACAGGAACTAGAAAAACTGATAAACGAAACACTAGGGAACAAAAATACAAAAACAGAGGAGGTGGGATTTGAACACAAGACAGAGGGGTTAATAGGTAGCCATAAGCTCAGCTCATTGAGCCATGTGGCCAACAGGGCACAGAGGAAACACTAAAGACTGACAGCAGGGAGGACAAGATGTCCAGCGACACCTGCTAGCCAAATGGGGAGAAGACACAAAAGACTCAGACATACAGATGCTGACCCTGACACATGCGAGGTATATAGTCTCAGCTGTACCTTAATGGAAAGCTCAAAATCTACAAGTTTTTAAATGCTATTTTGAGCCTTAAAAAGCATGTAAGAGTAGGCTATTTTTTCACTTAATTGGGAAGAAAGTACAAGAAAAAGTAGTCTTTACCTGCTTTCAAACAAAACAGTGTGATATTCAAAGGCATGTAGGAATTACGAGGTTCTGAAACTACATACGAATTTCTCTCTTTTAATCCACTTAATTCATAAATATAGCTTACAGTGCATTTCAAGTCACTGGCAGAACTATAGGCAGTGCAACCACACTGAGGCCCACAGAAATCGGGGGCCCACTGAGGGCCAATGGGTCCTTTTGCAGGGAGGATCGGGAGGTTATTAATCTAGATTACAAAGCAGGTTACATTACATTATGAAATACCAAAACCAAGCTATACGTATATCCAGATATATATACAAATCTGTCTCCCCTAACAACATATAAATCAAACAATACTCATACACAGATATATATGCAAATCTGTCTCCTTCGGTGTCCAGTTTTAAATTTTTCTTTTTTATGATAAGGCTGTAGAAGTTCATATTGTATACCTGAGGGATATTTCACAAAGATATATCGCACATCTGTCATACTTAACCATAAAGGGTAAGATGCTTTGTTGGTCACTTTTCTTATATGTCTAATTTTGGCTTTCATATAAAGTTTTTAAAAATATTTAACATGCAAGAATCTAATATTTTCTATTATTATTATTATCTAGTATTATCAGTATGGTTGGTATTTTGGCTGTTCTGAAAATGATGACACTGTGGCATGCCTGTTATTTAATCACGTATGTGAAAGAATTACAGTTTACACTCAAATAATGAGTGAAATTCATACACTTACACACTGCCAGTAAAAAGTTTGGGATCACATAGAAATTTCCTTTCTTTTGAAAAAACCAAGTTCTTTGTTCATTTTGTCCAAATAACACCAGCATGATCAAAAACACTGTGTAGACATTGCTACTGTTGACCAAATGACTATCACAGCTGGAAACGGTTGTTTTTAATGGAATATCTACATGTATGTGTACAGCAACAATGTGTACAGCAACAATGAGACCTGTGTTCCAGTGGAATGTTGTGTTTGCTAATGCAAGTTTATCATTTTTAAAAGGTTAATTGATCATTAGAAACCCTTTTGTAATTAGGGTGGCACATATGAAAATTGTTGTGCTGCTTAAAGGAACTGTCTTTGGACTAGTTGAGTATCTGAAGCATCAGCAATTGTGGGTTCCATTACAAGCTCAAAATGGTCAGAAACAAAGAACTTTCTTCTGAAACTCATCAGTCTATTTTTGTTCTGAGAAATTAAGACTATGCAAGAAATTGCTAGGAAACGGAAGATGTCCTACAATGCAACTCCCTTCACAGAGCAGTGCAAACTGGCTCTAACCACAATAGAAAGAGGAGAGGGAGGCCCCAGTACACAACTGAGCGAGAAGGTAAATATATTAGAGGGTGTAGTTTGAGAAACCGACACCTCATAGGTCTTCAACTGGCAGCTTCATTAAATAGTACTCACAAAAGACCAGTCATAATGTCAGTGGTGAAGAGGCAACCCTGGGATGCATGCTGGCAGAATTGCAAAGAAAAAGCCATATCTCAGAATGGCCAATAAAAAAGAAATGGCTGAGATGGCAAATGAACACAGACACTAGATGGAGGAAGACTAGAAGACAGTGCTATGGATAGACAAAACTAAGGGCGCTTTTCCGCCGCACAAAGTACAGTACTTTCGGTACTTTCGCTTTTCCATTGACTTTCGGTCGAGTACCAGCACCGAAAGTGCCAAACCAGCTGGGGTACTTGGGTTCTTTGGGGTGGGACTTGCAAACGTATTTACTGTCGATTGGTTATGCAAATAGCCTGCCGCTGAAACACAAAAACAACCTTCAAACAATCTTTTGAAACACACAGTGAACAGCGAGAAACTAAATAAAAAGCAGTAGAAACAAAAATATAAAAAAGTAAAATGGAAGGATGGACAAATGAGGAAACACAGGCTTTAATCGCCATATGGTCGGATGAACAGATCCAGCGGGATTTGGATGGCACAACTTGAAATAAAAAAGTATTTGCCGTAATAACAAGCCGCTTGGAAGAAATGGGGCACATGCGAAACACCGAACAATGCCGCTTGAAAATCAAAAAACTTAAG
This sequence comes from Hyperopisus bebe, assembly GCA_026777045.1. NCBI lineage: Eukaryota > Metazoa > Chordata > Actinopteri > Osteoglossiformes > Mormyridae > Hyperopisus > Hyperopisus bebe. The sequence goes on along the minus strand of JAODJW010000040.1, from coordinate 1,275,565 downwards.
CAGGACTACAGGAAAGGGAAGGATCATAATAACATGTTTGAATTCAGCGAAAGAAATACCGTGCCACGCTTTGTGATGATGTCAGTCAGGGGGCGGTGACTGATGATGTCATTTGGCACCAGTACCAGTTTTTACGCCAGTGGAAAACCGACAGAAAAGAAGTACCATACTTTTGGTACTTTATTGAAGTATCGAAAGTATGGTACCTGGTGCGGTGGAAAAGCTCCCAAAGTCTGAGGTGTTTGGATCATAAAGAATAATACTTGTGAGACACAGATGAAATGAAAAGACGCTGGAGGAGTGCTTGATGACATCTGTCAAGCATGGTGTAGGCAATGTGATGGTGTGGGGCTACTTTGTTGATGGTAAAGTGGGAGAATTGTACAGGGTGGAAGGGATCTTGAAAAAGGAAGGCTATCACTCCATTCTGCAACGCCATGCCATACCCTATGCACGGCGTTTAATTAGAGCCTATTACGTCCTACAACAGGACAGGGACCAGCTGTAATGCAGCTTGTGAGATGAAATTTGACCTTGTAAAATAACTTTAGAACATCTAAGCTCTGCAAGGTGGGTATACATCTAATTCATGTCAGCTTTTATCACAATCAAAAATGGTGATACAAAGGCCATTTGCTGGATTAAAAGAAGACACAAAAGACGCTGCTCTTCTTGAGAAAGCTAAAGGGCTTCAGGGTGCCATTTGCCTACTTAATTTAATACATACAGGGTGTAGACAAACAGAAACATCACATAAAAGACAACTTCATGTCATAACTGCAAGCACAGCTACAAAGGTGAGTTGTGTTAGAGCTATGTAGCTAACAGTGGCGAATCAGTCAATGTCAATCAGTCAATCAATGTAGGTACATCAATCACAAAATCTGCAAAATCAGTTAATGTGTCAATGGGAACAACATATGACAGGGCTTCCATTCAGAAGCTGCATGAATCTGTGACTGATGCACATAGATGTATGACTGGTGCAGGGAGCACTAGAACTGGACCCCTGGACAATGGAACCGTGTACCATGGTCTGATGGGCCATTTGTTACCTTGTTTGGCCAAAGAATGCCTTCAATCCAGAAAAAAAGAATGTGACCAATACTGCCAATAAACGACTATAAATTACTTAGTCTGTTTTTCACAAATAAAGTTATCAAGCTAAAATGCATTTCAAATTAATTTCAATTGCATTTTAATAATGGTTCTCACAGATTTGAATTTCGAAAGAAAATCAAATTAGATTTTCCACCAGACATGGAATGCACAGCAGAAGAGATACAGCAAAGACCCCCTTGCTAGTCAGTTTTGATCACAATCTATTTCCACTGCTTAAATCTGTAAGGTCAAACCTGATAACACAAGGTCACATGCTTAGACTAGATAATGAAACCATTTGTACACATAGAAGATAAAGGGTTTCGAACCAGATCCTCATTTTTGTTAGTCTTACTGTAACACCAGATAAAACTACCAGTGCCTGTACATTAAATATTAAAACCTGAAAAAATGGGCTTACTGGCCTCCTTTTGTTTGTGACATTTTATTTTTAATTTATACTTCTGTGAAAGCCCAGGCCCAGTGGTCAATACTCAGTGAATATTCAGTGAATCGCATTCAGTAAATAATGACCTAATGCTAATTTTCTCATGTACCTCTGTTGCTAGTTAGGTGAGAACACTAATAAACACAATATTTTAACTGCACAAAAACTTACATTTTTAGAGCAGTGAAAAAGATCATGCTTTTGGACTAAGGAATCAAACACAAAATAACATTCAGTTAAGGCAGATTTGCCCTGTATAACACAGACATTAAGAATTCTGAGTGACCCAAATGTGTCTTTCTGATCCATCATTTAGGACATTATTAAATGATGGCTTCTAAGATAAAGATGCCATTTTTGAAGCTTAGGACATGGTGATACAGAACAGGGTCATTGCCTCTTTCAATACAGTCAAAAGCCTAAATAAAGGAACGTGTAATAAAAAGGGGCGTTGTTTGTTCTTGTGTTTCCCTCAGAATAGCTTTTGTTCATCCGCTGAGGATTAAGCTCAAAGCTGGATTATGGATTTCCACTTCTGCTGTCGCCTCCTACTTCATATGCTTGTTTATTAAGTAAAGCTTTGTCCACACCCTTTTCCTGCTGTAAGAGGTGAGGAAAAGGTCAGTGAGCTTGTCTGTTTTCTGGAAAGACTACAGTTTGTTTCCTTAAAGCAGCTAATAAATTGTAACACAACAGGGACGACTGAAGCATATGAGCTGTCAGGGACCCATAATACTCCCAATTAAGCTCATTAATGCTTGCATTATATAAGGCAACAGCAGAGCTGAGTCACAATGAATGATAATATAATGATACAAATAGGCCAATAACAGTGAGTCCAGGTTAAGGTGCTCTGGTGAGTTTAGTGTACAGAGTCATCAAAGGCCACTATATCTGAAAGATTATTTGTTGTGGTCACACCCCGCCTGCCTTGACCTGTCCCACACAAGCACACCAGTGAACACTGCATCTGTTATCTAATTATCTTGTCTGCTCACATGAAAATGCACTACATATCACATGCTTCCTGCCGCTCCTTTCTGTATGACACAAACATCACATTCACAAAGAAATGTTTACATCGGCGCTGTCATCCATAAATCAGTGCATGTCATTCTATGGCATGCTGTGGACTGTCAAAAAAGAAGAGGAAACAATGTGTGTGTTTATTTGTGCAATTAAGAACCAAAATACTGTCAGCATGACAATAAATAACTTTTAAAACAGGCTACACATGCTGTAAAATGATGCATAATGTATTGTTATTGAACTGAACATAAGGTGGTAAAGAACAAGAGATAAGAGGTTAGTCCCGAATTAAGCTGCTTTAAGTCTCATGCACAGCCATGCACGTGGTTTACCGTCGGTTTCTCCCTCCTGTCGGCACAAACATCTCTTCAGAGCAGCAGAGATTAGGCTACTCCTGTAACCTCATGCATGCCTGTTAGTTGCAGAACAAGCAGGTCCCCATCAGCTGATGTATCGCCACAAATGTCAGCAGTTTCACTGAGCCTGGATCTGAACACAGACATTGCTGGAAATGGAGGATGCTGATCAGGCTTAATCAGGCTGTTTAGCAGAGAAAGCTCTAGATTGTTTGAAAAAAGGATCCTCCCAAGATATACACACACACATACACACGCAGACACACATGCACACACCAACACACAGAAACACACACACGCATATACATACACAAACATGTAGACACACACACACCCACACACACGCAGACACACAGAGACACGTATGCACAGAGAGACAGACAAACACAAGCACACAGGGCCGCCGAGAGAAAATCCGGGCGCCGGTACGAAGAAGGTGTGTGGGCCATTATACAAAATTTTACACACATATGTTTGCATATTATTATTTATTTCTAGCACTTGTAGATAACATTGATACATTTAGTATGTATAAATATAAATGTCCCCCACCTATCGCGGAAGTTACGTTCCGGACCCATCAGCGAAAGGTGAAAATCTGCGATATAGAAAGACCATATAAATAAACATTTTTTTAGTATAGTTTATGCCTTAAAATACCCCTCCCACACACTTTAAACACATGTAAACTTATTAAAACACACTTTGTAAACACATATGATATGTGGATGTCGGGCTAAGGATATGAGTAACATAATAATAATAAGTAATATATATATGTATGTTATAGTTATTATAAATTATACATATTGTTCTAACAAACTCTTGTCTAGCATGTGCAGTGACAAATGAAAAGCGTATGTACATTTCGTTATGAACAGGTAGGATGTACTTATTGAATTTTTACCCCATTTTTATTTATATACAGTACACGTATATATATATATGTTATAATTACAGTAATACATTGTTGTTATTAATAGTTTAGCATAGAAAAATGCTTATTTCAACGTAAAAAGTTGTCAAAAACACATTAAAAACGATCACTATAAAACCACAGTATAGCTGGGGATCACTGTATAATAAAAATTATGGGACGCATTGGGCTTCATGGGCCCCCTCAAGCTTCATAGGCCCTGGAGCAATGTACCGGCTGCACCCCCCTCTCCTCGGGCCTGCATGCACACACTCACACAGAGACACATATGCACAGACAGACACACATGTACACACCCACACACAGAAACACACACATGCACACACATACACACACCCAAACACACGCAGACACACAGAGATGCATATGCACAGACAGACACACATGCACACACCCACACACAGAAACACACACACACAAACACGCAAAAACATAAAAACACGCACACACACATGTCCGCATGCTTATCCATTTAATTCTATAAGAAAAACCCTAATCCCAATCACGACACCCCTAACCCCCTCCCCCAGGTCTAACCTTAACCATAAGTAACCAAACAAAATACAAGTTTTTTTTGACATTTTTAGTTTTTTGATTGCAGTCACAGATTTTTATAAAATTGAGGTTATCCAAATGGGGTCCTGAAAAACGTCCCTAAAAATAAGGAAGTGTCAGGTAATATCACACTTTGGGGCTATTTTGGTCCCCAAATGTGATCTATGCAAACTCACACACACACTGTGCCAAAAGAGCAACAACAATAAGTTAATATAATATATAAACTTCTCTCAACAAGGTTGAGGGCTTTCCCCCATAAGAACACGTCAGCTACTATTTTTCATAATTTTGTGAAATTATCATGGTCGGAAGACCCAAAACAACAAAGCAGATCTAACCTGATGGAACACAATGATTTAATACAAGATTAATAATATTGCTAGGCCACATCACAAGTGCTGCTCTGGTGAATGGCGTTACCGCGGCCAGCCAATAAGAATCCGTTTGTGCGGGATTTTTTTAGCTACGTCAGACGCACGGGAGCGCGCACAGGGAAGCAGAGGAGGCGCCGGCGTCGGGAGCGCGCGTTGGCGGCGAGCTATTTCTGAAAATCATTTTCAGGCCACGCAGGATGCCGCTCCTGTAAGAGGCGACCATAATGGGGAAAGCGGGTCCCCGGCGTATGTGCAAGGACACACCGAGTGCGTCCATCAAGGCGGTTCAGGCGCGGATTCGACGCTGTCAGCTCGGCCGTATTTAAAGGGAAGCAGCCCCCGGAGATCCTCTGGCGGATCTATCGTTATTCTGCCCGGGTTTGGGCTGGGAAATCGGGGCTTCGGGAGGGTGAGGCGGGGCTCAGGAAGGCAGCAACCAGAAAAGCACTGAGTATTTCATTATTATGGGGAACTCTATATGGAAATACCGCTGGCGCAGGAATCAGCGGGTCGCCGGGAACCTGTGACACAGCGAACCGGGAACCCGCATCCCGTACGCCGGCCGGCCATGTCAGCTTTCCGCCTCGACTTGCACTCCCCACCGGCCGCGATTTCAGCACCGCCGGATATGGACAGCGACTGTATGGAGCAGTACCCCCCAGAGCTGGAGCCTGGCGGCCTGGGGATGGCGCTGGAGGAGGAGTTGGCCGCGCTGGCCGGGGAGAGCCTGGAGGACGCCGCCGAGCCCGCTAACGGGCAGGATCCCGACTTACTGTCGCTCTTCCGGCAAAAGGAGAAGGATCTGGTGCTGGCCGCGAAGCTGGGTAAAGCGCTGCTGGAGCGGAACCAGGAGCTGAGGAAGCAATATGAGAAAATGAACAAAGACCTCAATGAGAAGCTGGAGGTAAGCGGATCATCTGCAGACCATCGGCTCATCTTGCCCATGCATGACGTGCAATGTGACTGATCTGACTGTAAAACAGTCCGAGAGGCTCCCTGTTAAGGAGGCCGCTCATATTGCCCGAATAGCTGTTTGAAATGGTCTAGGTTCCTGTCTGGGGAGCGCTTCCTAAAAAGATAAGTTCGTACAATCTGTGATAACCTACTTGTTACATTGGACCAGACGAAAATAGTTTTTTTGAGACTTCACGATGAAAAGGCATAATAATAATAATAATAATAATAATAATAATAATAATAATAACTTGCATGCATTCATTATGAGTTTCGTTTTACATGTACAATGACACTAAAGATATGCTGTTGTACTCTGTGCCATCTAAGTTAAAAAAAAATGCTTGAGGGGATAAATATTGTAAGTTTTTCGTCAAAAAGGCAAATCTATAGATATGAGATACTAAGTTAATAAACAATAGTCTACCAGTCAGATAACAGGTGATATTTGTTGCACCCAAACACACTCTGGTTGACAAGTGATGCAAGAAAGTACCAGAAAAAGCTGTCAATCAAATGGCTTGAGAAGTAATTATCACTATTTGACATTAGTAGTTAAAAATGACTTACAGAGTACAATCACACCTGTTTCCCTACCGGTGATCTGTAAAAAGGGATTTTTGCATGTATCCAGAAGAGGAAACATATTATAGAAAAAAGTGTCAGCTTAAACCATATCTGCTAAATATGATTAAATATTTCTTGTGAATCCCACACACATTAGGGTGCCAGTCCTGTCTGCGTCCCTGCTCTGCTCACTGCTTTGATTACACACAGAAATGAAGTTTAAAACTGCTTTAAAGTTACAGTTATAGTTTGAAGAATAATCCTCTACCTTTTATACGTTCTCCCCCTTACCCGCCCACAGACACACAGACAGACGCACACAGCTGTGGTGACTCATGGCATAGTCAGTAAGCTACTCAATGACGCTGACGGCAGAGGTCTCCTCTCCGCATTGTATAGCTGTCCCTTCACTCCATGTATAAAACCTACTCCTTCTCAGAGCTCTCACAGGTAGTGGCCTTCATTGCTCCATGTCTTTCTCTAATTCTACATGCCTCTTGTCTTTTACTGTCTCTCCCACCTCTCTCTTCCTATGTCTCTGTTTCTTCCTGCATCTCTCTGCCTCTTCTTCCTTCTCCTTGTCTCTACCTGTCTCTCCTTCTCTGTATCTCTCCTTGCCCCTTCCTGCCCCTCCCTGTATCTCTCTGCCTCTCCCTTTTCTCCCTAACTCTCCTTGCCTCTCCCTTTTCTCCCTATCTCTCCTTGCCTCTCCCTTTTCTCCCTATCTCTCCTTGCCTCTCCCTTTTCTCCCTAACTCTCCTTGCCTCTCCCTTTTCTCCCTATCTCTCCTTGCCTCTTCCTTGACTCTCCCTGTCTCTCCTTGCCTCTCTGTCTCTCCTTTCTTGTCCCTGCCTCTCCCTGTCTCTCCTTGCTCCTGCCAGCCTCTTCTCATCTCTTCATCTCTCCCAGACTCTCCCTGTCTCTGTCTGCCTGTGAGGTCACTTGGAAGCCCAGCATGCTGATGCTTCATTTTCCAAGCAGACAGTTTTGTCCAAAGCAGCCTGTACATACCCCAGTGTTTTATGCAGCTGGACATATTTCCTCATGTGGTTCAGACTTGACATCTCAATGAAGGCCCCATCAGACTCCTCTGGGAGCTTCTTCTGCACAGATCCCAATGTCCTGCTCTGCACACACTTAGAAACAGTCTGTATGATTAATTCATGTTGACACTGAACAGATTGACTCTTTTTTCTGGCTGTAATGGTTAGGGCAATCTTGATAAAATCTGATGAAAAATATTATGCCACCCTTGTTTAATTGCATTTCTCTCTATCTTGGCACCTACGGTTTGCTTATACTCCTGTTGTACTGTTTAAGACATATTTACTGCTTATTTCAGGCCATGATGCAGGTGCCACCGTGTCTCTGTGTCCTTCAGTAACTCTCCTCACGTCCTGAAATGTAACCTTCCCCCTCCCGTTGCCCCACCCCCCTAATGACGTGACGTGCATGCCCTCGCGTCCTGAGGTCTAACCCCCTCCTCCTGATGCTACCCCCCAGCACCTGGAGCAGGAAAAGCACGAGCTGCGGCGTCGGCTGCAAAGCCGCGAGGGTGAGTGGGAGGGCCGCGTGGCCGAGCTGGAGGCGGATGTGCGGCTGCTGCAGGGGGCGCTGGAGAGGCAGCAAGCCCAGCTGCGGGAGGCCGACCGGGAGAAGACCCGCGCCGTGTCCGAGCTGTCCGACCAGAACCACCGACTGCTGGAGCAGCTCAGCCGGGTCAGTACCAGGGGGTGGTCTGTATTTGCAGCTGCTGGATAGGTCATTACCTCTGGATTTTTCAGTGCACAGAGACGCTGCCAGTTCGAGTGCATGAACTGAGAATGGACTGAGCTGAATGGCTTCTGTGCTAGTTTGTTTAGCTAATAAGCGCATATGTGGACATTTCTGTGACCCTTGGGCGAGTCAGACAGCAGACATGCAATAATGACACTTCAGCTAGGCTGAGGGGCTGAATCACTGTGTCACATGGATCCCACCTCTAAGCGCCGCAGCAAGCTGCTCAGAAGATGGAGCCGAACTGTGGCGGTAGGGAGTCGCAGTGAAGCAGCGGGCTGCGGTATGGGGGTGTGTGCAGTTGTAAGTGGTGGTGTGCAGTCTCCATTACCGCAGAGCTCAGAGCCTCCTACTGCTGGCCTGGAAGCGCGTGCCTGTCTGCTGCCTGCTGGCTGTAATATCCTCTCTTCCTGATGAGGTTACAGAGAGAGAGAGAGAGAGAGAGACCCAAGTATCTCCATAAGTGTGTCGGGAGGGGGGCTGTGCTGGCTCCCCATTGGCTGATGCCAGGGAGGATGAGCCGAGCTGTGCTGTAATGATAGGATGGAGGCAGTGGTGGGGGAGTTGGCTTTGGAACCAGGAAGAGGTTTGCGAGTGTGTGTGTGGCAACCCATAGTGGCAGAGGCAGGCTGGTCACTGCAGAGCGTCACATAAAAGGTCTGAGTCATCCATGCTGATGTGTGGGGTCGCACGCACACGTGTATACATACAGACACACATGTGTATACATACACACACCCATGTATA
>JAODJW010000040.1:1240811-1260344 GCA_026777045.1 Hyperopisus bebe | reverse complement strand
TTATATTAGGTCAGCGTTCACGGTTCGACTTCTGATATTCAGATCGAGTTTTAGGTCAAACTGGTTTGTTCGACTTTGAAGAAATTCGAGTTCTAGTGAGTTTGAGGACCGAGGTACCACTGTACAAAAGTGTAACCAAAAGTATCCATAACTGTCATGACCTGCTCATATGACCCTTTGGTGTGCTAAGCCCCTCATTAACTTCCCGTGTAATCCTGATTGTTCCCAGCTGTTTCTTATTGTTTCGTCTAGTCCTGTGTATTTAAATCCACGTCAGAGTCTGTCGGCCAGATCTGTCATTGAAGTTTTCCCCGTGTTGTGTGCTGTGGTTGCAATAACTCCCCCCCCGTTTGTTGGATTTCCGTCTGCCTGACCCTGATTCCTTGTTCCCTGCTCGCTCGCCCTATGCTGGGATACAGCAACAAAGTAAAATAAATTGCAATCAATAAAGTCAAATAAGAAACACTGAGTGGACAGACATGTAGAATGACGCAGATCAACATGAGTGACTTCTGCAGTAAATCAAGTATTTCAGTATTCTTCTTTGAGAGGTTTTTTTTAAAGAAAAATTAAATGGTCAACATGTTCAGGAGATTGTGTGCTCTGAGCATAGTGTCCTATTTCACCTGCCATACTAAACACATACTCTGAAGGTACGCTAGCTTGCAAGCTACTTAATTATAAATGACCAAGTCAAAATGATCTACCTACTATAAAAATGCAAAACTTATTTATATATAAAAATATTGAGTACTCTTTAATATTATTTATTATTATTACTATTATTATTATTAATTTCCCTTTGGGATGAATAAAGTATTTTTGAATTGAACTGAGATATTAGTTCCTTCACCTTTCTATTTCTCGGCTCGCTTTTCGGAGGGAAGTTAATGACGTAATTTTTATGAACAGTCTGAAAATGCCGCTCCACATTTCCCTTCTTCGGAATAGCAATGGTAGACTGACAGATGAGGCAAATGCACTTCGAATATGACATAGTGGAAAGAAACAGTCCACCTCCCATCGGAGTGGATCATGAAAACAATACTGGAACAGGCAAGAAAATAAAAATGCATGTATTTATGCGGTCACATTGATGCATCGGATTGTTTGCCGATGAATCGATATAGCGATACAAATCCATGCATTGTTACACCCCTAATTATTATCACTAATTGTACTGTACATAAAGCAAAAAAAATTTAAATCAAACACAGGAACACAGCTTTTGCACTTCGAAATCAGTCGAGAGGTACCGCGAGATTGAGAGCGATTCATAGGCATCAGCATCCCAGTAGGTCCGTTTGCCTTTGTGTAAGCCCATCAGAGACGCGTCTCGATCCATACAAGTTTTAGCAGGTCTGTTTTGTTTTATCCTGTTTCAAGTTTTCGGTCGAGTTGCGGTTAAATTTTTCTCAGCCAACACATTGTCTGAATTGGTTGAATGCATCTCGACCCATACAAGTTTTAGCAGGAACAGTCGAGTTCCAAGATTTCGGTCGAGGAACAAGCTGAAAAAATTCAGCAGACCCATTCGACATCCGAGGTGGTCCAGTTAAGAGACGTTTGAGTTCCAAGGTTCCACTGTACCTTTTAAATTCCATTTATTTATTTACTGTAGCAGCCATGTTTTCCCAAAGCAACATACATTTAGAAAGCAGGGTCAAGCCAGTCCCTAGAGCAACTGAGGGGTAACAGTCTTGCTAAAGAGCCCGACAATGAAATTACTCTGCTGACCCTGGAATTTGAACCGGGGACCACAGGCACAGCATCCTAACCCATTGAGCATGCACCACCCTGTTGCAACAGCTTTCTAATCCCAGATAGGAGACCCTCGACGGGACACCAGTCCATTTGGTCTGATCCGTGGGATGCAGGACGTGAAGATATCAAATTAGCTGGGGGGATTAGCAGCGTAAGTGTAATCAGGGTGGAGTCAGACACTATGCCTCCAACTGTCCAACTGTGTGTGTCTGTGTGTCGGAGTGTGTGCCTGTTTATCTGTATGTGTTAGGTTTTCCTTCAAGCAGGTCGGTGATCACACACAGGCCATCGGTGAGGGAGGAACAGGAACATCGTTTGAGGAAGATAACAAAAACAGGGGGAGGAGTGAAACAGCTGGAGTGTTTGGGTGTCATTAAAAACACACTCATTATGGCCGGGTCACTGAAGCAGCTCTGACTGGGATTGTGATTGGAGTAGCTTTCTCACAGAGCAGTGGGGTGGAAGGCGGTGAGCTAATGAAAGACGTAACTGCTGGATTCAGCTGCCCGGGGCGGCCTGCCTGCTTCACAGCACACTCTGCTTCTTTACGCTGCTTATTTAACTGTCTTATGTTTTCTCATATTTCGCCATATTTCAGGATGACAGTAGTTCACAGACTGACTGAGGTTCAACAGGGAGAGGGCGACAGCAAAAAGCCTGCAGGAGCACAGTCCCCGTTCTCTCCAGTTACCATGACAACCCTTGTGAGAATAAATTCAAACGAGTAACCATAGGAACGTATCCTCCTGCTGCATGGCACTTGTACAGGCTGTCTGCACACACATAACTACAGGCAAATGCACATGGCCAGGCAGGCTGTACCCCCATCGTCTGCAGGAGGATTCTTGCTGGAAACACAAGCATAGTCAGAAAGGGCCCCATAAGCAATAAGCTCACCACAAGCTTCCATCCTGGTGCAGCTATTGGTCGCATAGATATTCCAGATGGCCCAGTGAGTGGCTTCTCATTTACAAGTGAAAAGATGATGTTAAAAACTAGGGAAAACAGCACCGCACATATCTGATGCCACTGAAAACAAAAAGGGTTTTATCAATACAAGAGTGTTTCTTATGTAACACCTTTCATAAGGCTCATTCCCACCACAGGAACTTTTTTCAGGAATCAGAACTTTTTCAGGAACCAGGAACCTGTTACGTTCCCACTGCAGGAACTCGGCCCAATTGTAGTTACTTGGAGGTAGCTGCAGAACCTTCTTTTTAGTCTAGACTTAAGGTAGTCTGGACTAAATGTAAGTGAACAAAGATGAAGGCCATTTAAACTGGGGTACCTTAAATCCAACAAGTTATCCAGCTAAGCAAGAAATCCTGCTTTTTTTTAAACAGATCCCTGGGATTGCTAAATGGCTTTTCAACTTGCTGTACTGGAATGTGGTTAACTCGTATGTGACATCATTCCCAGCTTCCGGCTTCCGAGGGGGCCATTCCTTTGGATCACAGGAGACAGACTGGCCACTTGAGAAGGTGTTGCTGGTCTTCCCCTGGGCTGCTTCCTGTCTGTCCTGTTCCTTCTATTTCTGCTCTACAGGGACTTCTACTCAGGGCAGTGCTGGTCTTATAGCTCGCTGGACTCAGGATCAGTGGCCTGATCCCCGAGCCTCATTACAAACTGATTCTTTGAAGTGTTGGCTTTTTGCCTACATCATATGAAGCTGCTATTCTTTTGAACACAAAGAAAAAAATGATGACTGTGATATCTGCACCTGTTATGCATATATTTAGCACTTATTATAAACAGTCCCTCAGTCAGATAAAATCAGATATTTTTTTTTGCAGAGCGGTCGACACAGGGGAAATCCTCCCAGGGAAATGGGAGCAGGAAAATGCCGTTTCCCCACGGCATGGAGGAAGCAGAATCTGCCTTCCCAGCTCCCAGAGAGTGACACCATGCTCTCTCACTGCCGTGTTCTCGTGACAGGATCCCCCCATACTTAGGAAGTACCCGGCCCATAGACGGTAGCTAGAGATACACGGGTCCAATACGAACGCTGGTCTGGCCCAATGGCATATTTGAGACCGCCACTTTCCTCTGAGTAGTCTGGGTCACAGAATATTTATGGTGACACATCAAATTATGCCATTTGTCTTGTGCAGCTATGGATGTTGATGACGTCTACACATATGTCAAAGGCTTGGTTAGTAGTAATTAATGTAACTGAATCTGACATCCTGGGCTCTTTTTGAAATACCTGGCAGACTGCTTGCTGATTGATAAGTTACTGATGATTTCAGGTGGGATTACTGAACACTGTCTAACATAACCTTATTACCATATTGATTTTATAATATTAACTACTTTCAAAGTTCTTCACAACATTGCTCCTTCTTATCTCTCTGATCTTTTACATACCAACTTGCACTCTCAGATCGTCTCATTCTATCACTTTGCTCACACCTACTGCTCGCATGACCACTATGGGTTGTAGAGCTTTTAGTCACGTGGCCCCTCGTCTTTGGAATTCTCTTCCTCCCGAAATCCGCAGTATTACCTGTTTCTCTTCTTGTAAATCCCGTCTGAAAACTCATTTATTTAAACTTGCTTATTCACTTTAATACTCTATTTTATTCTACTTTAAGTGTATGTGTTTATTAATCGTGACCTGTTAACGTTTGTCTACTCTGGGAATGTTTTATGTATATTATGTGCTTCTGTAAGGTGTCCTTGAGTGTCATGAAAGGCGCCATTAAATAAAATGTATTATTATTATTATTATAACCTGCTTTAATACAGCAGTAGTGAATAAGCTAACCAAGGGGACATCACTGGGTTGGCCAAAGGGGGTAGATTAGAGTAATGACATGTTTTATTTGTTACCCTAGCTGGTAGGTGTTTGGTCTGCAGGGGGCGCCGTGTCATTAGCAGGGCTGGAGTGACAGGCTAAGCTCAGGCCTGCCTGGTTATTCCTTTCTGGCAGTGACCTCACATTAGAGTAATTAGATTAATCCAGGCTTACTTGTGATCCCACCCGTCCGCCCACTCTATTGCTCCGCCGCAGAGACCAGTGCCTCATCCGCTGCACTTCCCTGGGCTCAAGGCTTCCTGTCAGACAATTTGCGGCACGTTAGGCAGACTCAGTGACAAGAATATGCCCGTATAAATGCAGACTCAACCCCTACGCGATGCACCAAACACAGCCGTGCCGAATAAGTAAGCCATCCACCCACTTATACCATTTGTTTGTGGATCTTCGGGATTATTTGTAGATAAGTCTCTTTTGAAATTCAGCCACACATATGCAAATAACAACACTTGGCCTAAGGAGACATCCTCCCAGCCTAAATATGAGCTTGGTTCTTACTTCAGTAAATAATTACATATTAAACGGATACATAAGTAGGTAACTTTAGCTATATAGATGTTTCATATATATATTCAATTGAATGAGAAGGTGTGTCCAAACTTTTGGCCTGTACTGTATATATACACACATACATACATACACACACACACACACTGTATATGAATCCATTCATTTTCACACAGAGAATGGGTTATGGGGTCCACCCCCCCCCCCCCCAGTAAAGCAATAGACAATATGGCTGCTTAAAAGTTCCAGTCCAAATTGCCTAGCGGTGCCTCAGTCTGAGAGCAGAGCTCCTCTCTGCCTGGCCCATAATCCCTTTTTGATTGTTGTCCACAGTCAGCAAGTGGGACATTTTGTGCATGTACATGTATGTGTTTAGCAAGGGCTCACCTTGACTTTGTCATCACTAGCTCATTAAGATCGCTATAACAATGGTACGCTGGTATGACACAGAAAAGGAGGGTACCTGCCAATAAGCACACTGACCAGGCTGTACGTTACAACTAGGGTGACCACCTAATCCATGTCAGGGGGACACTGAGCTAGGACAGGGTTTGTAAGCTACCATTTCAATCAACAGGACCTGGATGTAACTTTAGCACTGAGTTCTTGCTGTGTGCTGACTGTGTGGTCAGTCTCCTATAATCATGCATGTGTCACTAATGTTAATGTGTCTTTCAATCAAGGAAACAAACCAGTAAAAGCACAAGAAGAATTGAACTAATTAGCCAAACACAGGAACCTTTCAGTTTTAAAGCAGCTTGAAAAACCTGAAGTAGCTCATAGTGCTCCTCCTGACATGGATTAGGTGGGCACCCTAAATACAACAACAGGCCTGATGCTAACTGCAGGTAATAACACCATACATTACGGCTAGGGGCCTGACGCTAAGGGTAATGAGGACAGGAGACCACCCTTTACCTGAGTGTGTGCATGTAGACATGAGCGGCACACATATGCCACAGCCAAATCCTGCCCGGCCCCTGTGTCCATACAGTGTGACCAGGGATTGTGACCTGGAAACTGGGAACTGGGAAAACAAAAAAAAATTCCCATCACATTGAAATGTATACACAGTGACTCGAATTACAGGTTTTGAATATATTTCATATCCATTCATAATGCCCTGTAACTTGTTTAAAGGTACAGCAATGAGGCTTGACCCTTGTCCTGTGGCTCTGTCCCATTGTATCCAGCAGTGGCATTTAACACCACTGAAACCGCACATTTTGTGTGGGGCCTCTGAGGTTTGGGGGCCCCCTGCTGGCCACAGATAGTCACTACAAAGTATCTGTTTTAAGGGGGGCCCAGAAATGGCAAACCTACCCTTAATCCATAGCACAAAAGAGTGGCCCATGCTGCAGCCCCTTCTGCATTTGGGATGTTCATACCTTCTGAGTGATTAGGATCCGGTGTGGCACCCTGCAGTGTAGCATGTAGCAGCACACAGTAACATAAACATCGTGAGTCACACTCCCTAAGTGCAGCCCCGCATGAATAATTGGTCCTTCTCTAATACAGGCCAATATTTTTATATTGAGTTATTGATTTTCCCTTTACAGTTCTTAAATGATTTAAATAAAGACAATTTATAATTATGCCTACAATCAATGGAATGTGAAGCAATTAACTTTTTACCGTCACACTGACCTGGAAATGTGTCATTTCGCCAGTCATCAACACACTGTTTTGCCTCAGTGATCTATATTGAATGGATCGAGTCAATCAGGATTCCAGCGTTGCTATGGCAATTACCGTTCATGTGACGCACAGCTTCCTGGCTTGTATATTGTAATGAAAGGGTATTGCTGTCACGTGCACTAGGAGATATGCAGAGATGGCATGATTCAGCACTAACCAATCAGCATGCACGATAGTTCGACAGTTTGTCTGCACTGCAAAGTGGAGGGAGGATGCACTGAGGAAGACTGAGAGTCCTGCTTCAGTGATGTAACAAGGCCCTGAAATATTTAGCAGAATGGAAGAGAATATAAATGAAACAACTGAAGCTGGAGTAATTATGATAATTTGAGATGTTTATCTGGAGCCTTTGATTTCTGTGTACTCATATGTGCTCAGCTCAGATTCTGCTTATGTTCAATGGATTATTTAAATGCAGCATTTCTGTGCCTATTCTGCTTCGTAAAACTGAGCTTAGTCATTGTACTATCCAAACTCCTATAACTGCTTCATAAAACTGAGCTTAGTCAGTATACTATCCAAACTCCTATACTGCTTTGTAAAACTGAGCTTAGTCAGTATACTATCCAAACTCCTATAACTGCTTCATAAAACTGAGCTTAGTCAGTATACTATCCAAAGTCCTATAACTGCTTCATAAAACTGAGCTTAGTCAGTATACTATCCAAACTCCTATACTGCTTCATAAAACTGAGCTTAGTCAGTATACTATCCAAACTCCTATACTGCTTTGTAAAACTGAGCTTAGTCATTGCACTATCCAAACTCCTATAACTGCTTCATAAAACTGAGCTTAGTCAGGATACTATCCAAACTCCTATACTGCCTCATAAAACTGAGCTTAGTCAGTATACTATCCAAACTCCTATACTGCTTTGTAAAACTGAGCTTAGTCAGGATACTATCCAAACTCCTATACTGCTTCATTACCCTTAGTGTAAGGCTCAGTGAGGGTGTCCAGTTATGGAGTTCACATCAAAAACTCTCAGGCTCTCAGCTCATTAGGGACCCAGTGAGTTGGACCTCTTACTCCTTGAGAAAAGAGAGCAATCTGTAAAGGGAAATTGCTGAACCCGAGGCTCAGCCCACAAGCGGCCCTGACGACACGTAGCCTCCAAGGTCTGCAGAGCGGACGGCAGAGATGTGGGACTGGTGGGCTGGGGACAGGGAGCTAGAGGAGGCCAGGGGTGCCGGAGGGCAGACTGTGCCCCCAGACAGCAGAGGCTCTGCCACCAGGCCAGCACCGTCTATAGAAGCTGTACCACAGCTGTCTGACAGCTGAACAGGCTGGGGTGCTGGTTCCAGCCCGGATCCCAGCATGCCTCTGTGTGAAGAAAACATCAAAAAGAGGCGTCACCTCCTTCCTCTGCTCCGGGCTGATCTGTCAGGGGGAGCTGTGGCAGGTCCGAGAGTCAGATCTAGCTTAATCACCCAGGCTGGCTCTGCAGCAGGCAGTGCCACCGTTTCAGACCCTAATGAAAGAGAGACCAAATATAACTCACATATATTTGGGCTTTTAAATGACTTTGTTTTTTTTTTTTTTTACAGATTGCTATAAATGTAGGATAAACTCACAGATGTCAAAATAAAAGTTATTCAATTAAAGAAGACAAACTTTTGAAAACTTAAAACCTGCCTTCTATTAATCCTGCAAGACTAGTCCAGCATTTGACTAAACTGAGGGAACCAGAATAAGCAGCGTGAGACCACATGCTGCTCTGCTGAGGATCAGGCTGCAATTTCAGCTCCAGATGTATAGACTGTATTTCTGTCCTGTCTTCACTTAATATATTTTCTCATGCTTCCATATTTGTCTGTTGGCCACACAGGCAGACTTTGGATGAGGAGACTGTGGTGTTCTTGGTTCCTCCCAAATTCCTCCATGATGTTCTTCATGCTCCAAACACTACCTTACCCTGTCCCAGCGAAACTCAATTCTCAGCGTTGACACTGAATTTGAGGTGGCAGGTTCCTTTTCCTGTATACTTAACTCTAGGGTATGCCACCCTAGGAGCTCTCGCAGTAGGGCTGAATGATTTGGAGAAAATATCTAATCACAATTTTTCCGACAGATATTGCGAGTGCAATCTGATTTGCTATATAATTGTTTAAAATTCAAACTTCAGTTCTATATTCAGTGTGTGATAGATTCAAAACATATGACGCAGCATTACCACATGAGATGTCATCAAAATATTTTCTGGTCTATATTCTAATGTAAGGATAAGAACTTAAAGATATGAATTTCTTCCAACATAAGGAATTCTTCCAGTAAGGAAAAAAACAATAGGGATCCTGTAGCACATCTGAGCCGGTGTTTAAAACTGTCGTGAGAATAGTAATGCCTCACGCTGCTTAAACACCTAATATTAAGACATTTCCGTAAACAATCTCTGACCATGAAACTGGTAAGCAATTCACTTATAGCTCAGCAGTGGAATCAATATTTTTTTGCACCGCAAAATGTAGCAATTTCCTTGGGTTTCACATGTTTGTTATTTGTGGGTGGATCCGCAGTCACCTCGGGACACTTCTGTTTGGTGAGCATGAATGACACGTGAGGAACATGGCACTTCTGACTGGTGAAAATGACTGTCACACATTTCTATTTGAAACTGATAAATCATTCAGCCCTATCTCGCAGGTTCCCTTTTCTGGAAACTCAGATCTATAGTATGCCATGCTAGGAGCTCTCGCAGGTTCCCTTTTCTGGATACTCAGGTCTATAGTATGCAACGCTATGAGCTCTCGCATGTCCCCTTTTCTAGATTCTTAGATCTATAGTATGCCATGCTAGGAGCTCTCGCAGGTTCCCTTTTCTGGATACGCAGGTCTATAGTTTGTAATGCTATGAGCTCTCGTATGTTCCCTTTTCTGGATTCTAAGGTCTATAGTATGTCATGCTAGGAGCTCTCGCAGGTTCCCTTTTCTGGATTATTACATCTATAGTATGCAACGCCAGAAGCTCTTGCAGGTCCCCTTTTCTGGACACTTTTTATAGTATGCAATACTACAGTAGGAGCTCTCACAGGTTCCCTTCTCTGGATTCTCAGATTTATAGTATGCTATGCTAGGCGCTCTCGAGATTCACTTCCCTGGATACTCAGGTCTATAGTATGCAGGCTATGAGCTCTCGAATGTCCCTTTTTCTGGATTCTCAGATCTATCGTATGTCACGCTATGAGCTCTCGCATGTCACCTTTTCTGGATACTCAGGTCTATAGTATACCACGCTATGAGCTCTCGCATGTCCCCTTTTCTGGATACTCAGATCTATAGTATGCCATGCTAGGAGCTCTCACAGGTTCCCTTTTCTGGGTACTCAGGTCTATAGTATGCAACGCTATGAGCTCTCGCATGTCCCCTTTTCTGGATTCTCAGATCTATACTATGCCATGCTAGGAGCTCTCGCAGGTTCCCTTTTCTGGATACTCAGATCTATAGTATCCACACTAGGAGCTCTCATAGGTTCCGTTTCCTGGATAATCAGGTCTGGAGAATGCCACGTTAGGAGCTCTCGCAGGTTCCTTGTTTTGGATACTCAGGTCTAGAGTATGCTATGTTAGCTCTCGCAGGTAGTGGTGAATCCTGGCAAGAGCAAGATGGGCATTTGCCCAGGGCGACATCTTCTGAGGGGGCGTACCCACCTGCTCCCCTTTTACCGTCACCACCCCTTTCTCTCACTGTCAGGGAAGCATGAAGTTAGTCTGGGAAGTTTATGGTGGTGGCGGGGGCGATGCCGGCAATGAAGCTTGCCTAGATGCCACATGGGCTTCAACCACCACTGCTGGCGGAGAGGTGCCAAAATATAGTGTCTTGCAAACACTAAATTATAGCCAGGTACAGTATAACACCATACGCTTTGGTGGGGGATGCTGTGTCCTGCCTGCTAACCTGCACTCTGTCTTCAGTTAGCGCCTGTGTTACTGTCCTACCTGAAGGGTGTCACACAGAAAATGCTCTAAAGCCAACATTGGCAATCAACCGACAGAGGACAGAGGAACATTAGGGAATCTGAGAACAGAATCCATAATGAAAAGCACACAGCTCTGTGTCACATGGCATTCTACCACAAACATAATATGCTTTTTAACACTGTTGTGCACTTCAGTGACCAGTATAATAACAGAAATCATCTTCACCCAACAGCTGCATTGTTTTCATGTAAAATACTAGGGACATGCATCACACATCAGCCTTGTATAGCTAGTTGCTTTAGGTGGATCATTTTAATGAAGTGCAGACTGTTTTGTTCTCCTAGGGGTTTTAATATAGGAAGATATTGAGAAAACTGGGCCTTCATCTCTGTGTAGTTTTCTTATGGCAAAAAAACAAAAATGGAGAATATTACTTTGGGGATTCCTAACCCTTTCCAGCTGAGCGAGGGTGACCCCATAGCCTTTGCATGGTGGTACCTCAGTTTGTCTTCCTTACCCTCTACTAATGGTGTTTCCATGAATATCTCAGCCAGAAATCAACATGCCTTTTTCACAGTCTGAAACATGTTTTGTTTTTGGAAAGTTTTGAGTTTATAGCAAACCACTTACTGATTACATTTCTAATCTGCAACAATTGTTATTTATGAATCTGTCAAGAAAAACTACAGAATAAAGTTGCATTATACTTGCATAACTAGCAGTAAAAGGTCTTTAATGAGATGGTTTTATGGAACCTTCTTGCACTTTAAAGGTACTTTGGCCTCTATCTGGTTTTTGTTCCATAAAGATCTAGAACGCTTTCAGTTAATGTGCACAGTTCTATGAGGCTGTATAGGAGTTTGGATGGTATAATGAGCAACCCAAGCAGTTTAATTTATTTATAGAGCACATTTCACTCCACAGCAGTCGGTCTTGCCGTAGAGAGCAGCAGGTACTTGGAGGCACTGTAAGAGATTACAAAAGTAATCTCAAAAGTAGAGAGTACGCAAACCAACCTGGACACTCTTCCCATACAGAGGAGCAGGTTCTGAGGCAATACAGCTGTTTGGACAGCATACTGACCAAGCTGGTCAGTCTTCCCATATAGAAGAGCAGGTTCTGAGGCAATACAGCCATTTGGATAGCATACTGACCAAGCCAGTCGATCTTCTTGTAATGAGCAGCAGGTTCTATGAGACAAGCTAGGAGTTTGGATAGTACAAATCCCATTTCCAGAAAAGTTGGGATATTTTCTAAAGTGCAATAACAAAATTCTGTAATATGGTAATTCACGGGTATTGTAAATATGCACAAAGTATTCGGTGGTTGGTCTTGACGTCTGTTTTTTCTGAAAACAAGCTGAAATGTGGACTCATCTGACACAGCACACAGTTCCACAGTCTTTCGATCCATGTGCGATCTCACCGGCATTTCTGCATAGAGTTGATGTATGGCTTCCTCCTTGCATAATACAGATTCAAGTTGCATTTCTGGATGCAGCGATGGACTTTGTTAAGTGACAATGATTTTCTGAACTACTCCCGAGCCCAGGTGGCTATATTTGTCACAGTAGCATGACAGTTCCTTAGGCAGTGCCGCCTTAGGGCTCAAAATTCATGCACATCAACAGTGGTTTCCGAAGTTGCCCTTTACGCACTGAGATGTCTCTGCATTCCCTGAATTTTTTCACAATATTATGTACCATAGATATTGGAATACCTAAATACTCTGCAATCTTGTATTGAGGAATGTTCCATTTGAACTAACAATTCTCACAAATTTTGGCACAGAGGGGTGAGCCATGACCCATCCTTGCTTGCAAAGACTGAACCTTTGATGGATGCTATTTTTATACTACTTTTATATCCAATCATGATACTTAATACCTCACCTGCTACCAATTACCCTGTTTAATATAGAGTCTTCCGAACCAGTGTTACTGGAATATTCTGTGCACTTTTCAATCTTATTTTAACTCTGTCACAACTTTTGTTGTGTGTGTTGAAGCCATCAAATTCTAACTTTGGTCAGTACAACTGTTGAAAATCTTTTCTTTGTACTTTTGTCAAGGTTCATGTGAATTAACATATCACAGATTTTTGATTTTATTGCACTTTAGAAAATACCCCAACTTTTTGGAAATGGGGTTTATATATTAACTCAGTTTTATGAAGCATTATAGGAGTTTGGGTAGTATATTGATTAAGCTCAGTTTTACGAAGCAGTATAGGAGTTTGGATAGTTTCCTGACTAAGCTCAGTTTTACAAAGCAGTATAGGAGTTTGGATAATATGCCATATTCAGCACTTCATTTCACCAGCCGTGTCTCACCCACTTGGACTATATCAGTTGAAAACAGAAACTATAGTAGCCATTTTCCCAGAGGTTAGAAACTGCATGCTATCCTGGCATGTAGCATTACACAGAAGGTATATTTATTGGAGGGAGTCCGGGGGTGGGGACACAGGGTCAAGCTCATTATGACTAAAAGCACACTGTGTGTCACTCTGCCGAAGGGAAAGGTCCAACCTCACTCAGAACACAATCAGGGAGAGCCTCTGTGCCATAACAGCTGATGGTCTCAACTCAAGCGGTGCGTGTCTGAACAACTGACGGTGAAACAGGAAATCTGCAGTGTTTCCAGTAGAGGGCTTTAAAACTGCATTGAGTAAATATATAGAGGACAATTAATTTTCTCATGTGGGTGTTTGAGAGAGGATGAGAGCGAGAATGACAGACTGGTGAGGTATTGCCTTATACTTGATTATGTGTTAGTATATATATCCTTGTCACACCACACTGGGATGACTCAAGCCAGAAGATCTGTTGAGCTGTCAGCTTCTGGCAGCAGGTCCTGGAGCCGGACAGACTCCCACACAGAGAAGGCAAAGCTACAGGCTGCTAGCTAGAAAATACATCACAGTATGCAGCCCTGACGAGATACGTTCCCATTTTGGCAACGCGAGCGACCTGACATGGCTGGATGGCGCGGTGCGGCGTAGCACTGATGAAAACTCCATCAGCTCTGTGAGCGCGACCTCCTATGAGCCAAAGGCTAGAAACTCGCCGTCGCCTCCTTCACGTTGGTTCTGTAATGGCCAACCTGATGGATGCTGCTGTGAGGCAAGAGGGAGGGGAAGAAATGCAGCCTGTGAGACTTAGACCTCATCACACTCAGCCGTTTCACACGTGCGTTCCTCTGCACCTCCGCAGGCTGCAGAAGTGGAGAGGCAGCTGTCCACTCAGGTCCACTCACTCCGCGATGACTTCCGGGAGAAGAACGCCTCTAGCAGCCAGCATATGTCACGCCTGGAGAGCCTGCAGGCTGAGGTGAGAGGCCTAGGCCACACGGAGCCTCATGTACAGCTCTGCTGAGTGCACAGGCACCCTCACGTCACACCTACATGATGTAATGGGAATCCACAAAGACAAACACAGGTAATGCCAAGTTCATGCAGGTTCCTCTAGTTAGATGTATGCAGTTCATGTGACAACATGCATCTATTCACGATTGTCAAAATGTTCCTGGATATTCCACTATAAGGTGTAGAAATTCACAGATAGATGTTTGAAAAAGTAAACATGCTTTGTTTTCTAAATGCAACCACTCTCAAGGCTAATAAAGCCTCCCATAAATCCTCATATTGCTATTATTCTCAATTACACTCCCTTTGTTTGTGTCCCTTTTCCTGATTGGAGCAGCAAGGACTAGAAGTAAGTAGATAAACATTTGTATTAGCTCATCTGCATGCCTGCTATCCATTAGTCTGAAACAAACATGGACCTCAAGTTTGGACAATTAAGACTGAACTATTAACAATTTGGCAGCCAGTCAGTAAGATATAAGAACTACGAGTCGTGGAAATGACTGAAGGGCTGGCCATATGGCCTGGAACAGGATTACCACTGTACAAACCTGAGGTGAAGCTGTCTTTTTGTCCATCTTTTTGGCACCCACGGTTTCGGAACCTGGGTGCTTGGGCAACGCTAGTCAAAATGTTGATGTCCGGATAAAATTTTCTATAACACCAAGATGGGCTGCTCCAATTTCGCAAACTAAGCCATAATGCAGAGAAGGGCCACTCATTTTCTGCAAAATCACCCATAACAGCGAGATGGAGTGCTCCAATTTTCATAATCTCACTCGTAGCAGCAAGACAGACCACTCCATTGTCTGCAGACCTGGAGGACCTCTCACCAAATGATCACTTCCAGGAGACTCTATGATGTTGTGATGGAGCATAATTCATTCTAGCACTGGAACTGCGGTCTCTCCATTCATGACTATTGAATCTCCCAAGACATTCGTCCTATTCCTTGACTCAAGTCATGATCCCAAAATCAACATATTGAGTTCAATGTCACAGTCAATTCAATCTAAACAATATGAAATCAGTTGATTGTACATTAAGGTGGTAGTTCTCTGAATTCAGCATAGACTGCTGTGATCAATCCATATTAATATATACATCAGTGCTATATGGGGGCACAGAAACAAAGGTACCCCTAGTATACAGCTTACTGCAGCTTTGCTGGAAAGGTGTGCCAGCTCTGAAAGTCTGAGTAAGACATGCAGGACAGGGTTCGGGTTGTACAGCTGTTTAATGGACAGGAAACACATTTTCACTTTTCCAAAAAGAGAACAACACCCTAAGCATGGCTTTAAAAAACACTTTTTTTTCCCCTCTCCCTGTTTTTTCAGAGGATGAAACAGCATATGAGGATGGTGTTTATGTTTGACTGCATAGGATTCTGTGGCTCTCATAATTAGATACCAGCGCTAAAATCACATTACACTTGGAAGGGGAAAAAAAGTTAAATACTGACCAAAGACAAAGTTCATATATTCATAAATGAAAAATATGAAATTCATGTAGCACATCTAGTGTGTGTAAAATGTAATAATGACTTAATCAAGCTTGCAATAATCAAAAAACTAATTATTACAGGCCCTGACTGCGTGATTAGGCCTGGCTACAAGACTGCGTCTTTTATCTACATAATTTTTACATTTCCTGTGAAAGCTTGGGTTTGGTTCATACTCCTTCACACGTGTTCAGCACTCCTGCATCCGCACTGCTTATGCAGACACAGAAACGCTCATAGTTCTTTAGTTAAGCCGCATACTTTGCCCATGCGCACAGCGTGTCATAGAAGAAATACACTGTGCGCATGCACACCTTGCGTACTTGCTCCGTCATTCCAATATGGATATTGAGGAGGAGGAGCTGGCACATGCACAGTGTCCAGAGCTACATGTGCACTGTCTACATGTACACGTGCGATGAAGTACGAATCAGCCTTTAGTCTGATTAGAGCACATAACTTTACACTGCAGACCCCAGCAGTAATTAGCACAGGAGCACTATATTTAGCCAGAGTGATAGAATATATGAGCTTCCTACCTCAGCACCAGGAATGTATCATTTGTATATGCTCCTACGGACATATACAGACCTTTTCAGAAACACCCTTCTCTGTTTGCTTTCTCCACCCATCCATTTTCCATAACTGCTTATCTAGTGCCGAGTTGCAGGTGTTGCTTGCATATACACACAATATGGCAATTCAGGGACACCAGCCCCCTAAACCACATGTCCTTGGACTGGGGGAGCCAGTCAGCACTCCTGGAGGGAACCCACATGCTGTACAAAACAGGGGTGCAGACTGAGCATGCAGGCTGCCACGATGCTCACTCCTACCACACCATTTTCCCAATAATCCCACATCTCCGTTGGGAAGTCAGTTGACTTGAGGCTCCTTTTTCCAACACTCTGCTTAAAACCATTAAAAAATAAGCCTAGAAACATAGAAGGTGATGCCCATTTCAGGGTAACTTCCATGGGAGAACTTTATCTACAGTAAAGTTAATGTGCGTTTTGGTGCAGAGCACTATTCCAGCATTTTATCCTGAAGTAGGTTAACAGATATAGGTCATAGCAGGATGAGGGATACCAAACACTGATCTCCTAACTAGAGCAGGCTGTTTTTTTTTTTTTTTTTTTTTTTACTGGATCTACTCACGCAGATAGTTTAGGTCAAGTCAGCAAAATTCCTCTCACACTGACGTAAAGGGCATCCTGTACTCCAAGCGAAGATTGATACTATAGGAAAGTCGGGACAGAAACAAGTAGAAACTCGTGCATTTTTAGTAATAAAGTGACTATATATATTCTGTATTTTGTAAGCACTTCCTGATGCCCTGCGAATGTACTGAATTGGTATCAGGGTTTTTAAAAGGATACTGGGTAAGCATAAATCAATAAGATGTTAAAGATTTCCGGTATTTTCTTCCAAATTAAGTAAACGTAATTTTCGAGAATGAGAAAGATAACCGCCGCAAGACAGTAAACATGAATCTGCACTATCAGGCTTTAAACTATGGCTCTAAACTAAGCTAAATCTAATTAAAAGTGTGCCCGTGCCCTGTCTGTGGCGTCGCTGGGAAATTCTTTAATTAACAAGAGGGTTTCGGCCACTAACCACGCGCACAAAGGTCCTAGGCAACGAGCATTCCTCCTAACAGAGGGAGCGTCTTAATCTCCTTAAACATTTACTTAGTTCACCTAGGCGCCTGAGTCATGGGTCAAGAGGTGGGGGGGGGGGAAGAAATAGAATTAATGCCCCAAATAACGGAATATGAGGAATTTCTGAGCAGTCAAAGTGAACCGCTCTGGTTGTCGGTTTTTTCTTCGGGCAGATAAAGATGCTGTCAGAGCGCAAGCGCGAGTTGGAGCGGCACGTGGAAACAACTCTCGAGGAGAACGTGCTGCTACACTCCACGATGGACAAGCTGCGCGAGCGTACCCTCGAGCTGGAGAGTCAGTGTCGCGAGAAGGATCTCCAGGTAACGGTCGTCCTGTGTAGCCTTCTTCGTTTTGGTATATTATACATTCACCTAAATGATGAGAGGGTGTTTAAATAACAAATGTTGCTCTGGGGTGGTTTAGCGAATGGCGTTTTGCGTATTTTGTATGTCGGAATGACCTATTAGATAAGGGAATGTATGGCGCAGCGAGGGGGCGGTGTGGGGTTCGCCGCGGTGAATTGATGTGAATATGTTACACAGTACCAGTCAAGTTTGTTTGTTTGTACATTTAAGTTTTGGGTAAACGTCAAACAATGTGTTCATTGTAAATGTCAGAACTACTTGAAGATGGGGGATGGAATTTAAAAGTAGGAGCTGGATCCGTGGCATGAGCCTCGTGGAGGTAATCTGGGATGACTGGATAGAAAGGTCAGGGCTACAGGGCCAGCTATGCAGTTCATTAGTGAGCACTTTCAGAAAAGTAGCTCCAGTCCTTATTTGATGTAGTGTCTAGGGTTTGATATAATCACTGTAAAAGGTGGCAGTTCTGTGGAGTCTAAAATTAAGGCTGTTCTAATTACATAGGTTGTCATCTGTTTATAATAAAGCACAATAAGTTGCTGGTTATTGTTTGACTGGCAGTATAAAGGCATTGTCTTTGTCTGTTTTCTTGTCATATGGTATCCTTACTAATCACTGTGCATGTGCAGACCTCACCACTGCATATCTTCTGAACACAGCCTTGAGTCTTAACCCTTATGTCACTATGTGACATAGCAGGGGGCAGACAATTCAGCGCCCAGGGAGCAGTGCTTGGGGGGCAGTACCTTGCTCCGGGTACCTCAGTGGTACTTTGCTGGTCGGGGATTTGAACCAGCAATCTTTCAATTACAAGTGTGCTTTCCTAACTATTAGGCCACCCATTTTTTTCATGCTTACTTGTGGTAGATATGACCTGTCCTCGTTAAAAATGCTCTAGGTAAGCAGGTAGTTTTTCTGTTTATCCAAGTGAGAAGGTATCAGTCTGATTAAGCACATAGGCTACATCCACATAGGTTGGATGTCGCCTTGGATGGTTCTTTACTGCTGAGACTCTTAACATGAACTAGCAAATTCTCACATTTATAAATGTCTGAAATGTACACTGAAAGTGTCTTTGGGTGAAAACGTCAGCTAAGTAACACAGTAATAAAATACATGAAAATGTGCAGCAGATATTTTTGACAGGGCTGTAATGACTATGTATTGCTTTGCTACCAAAGTAAACTACCATTTCAAATGGCCTTGCAGCTCAGTGTTTCCTTGGGGCTGTTTTGCTAAGTGTTCAAAGATACTATAGCACCCTATTATTCAAATCATGGTCCTCGAGGTCCGAGCACTGCTGGTTTTCCAGCCTTCCTTTACCTGTGAGCCAGGTGTGAAGCCTCTGACCAATCAGAATCAGTAATTATTAATCTAACTATGTGGGAGAACTGAAAACAAATTAATTATAGATACATATGCTATTTATATTGCACTGCAGCAGAATATTTCTCATCTAGGGGTTATTCATAATTATTATTCTTATTGGTTCATTTCGGCTTTACAGATTAACACCCTGAGACTGAGCAGGCAGCTGTATTTAATCTCTTCAAAAATAGGGGAGCCAGTGTAACTGCCAGAGTCTTGGTGCTGCTCCTTAACCCCTTGTTGTCTCTGTATTGCTATTCATTGTAATTAAAAAAAAGGATACTCAATGGTATTACACATAATGTACGTCCCAGAAACAGTATGATAAGTTGCATTATACAAAAAAAAGATCTAAATTTCCCTGGTGGTAATTCACTGAGGTAATTCATTGCCGCAATTTGTCACTTATGTCAATTTTATAATGAAACAAAAACACAAGCTCCTTGTCCAGTTACTAACTTGCTGTCCTTTCAATTATCACACACACTGGCTGCAACTAGTGATGCTCCGATTGATCGGCCACCGATCATGATCGGCCGATATTGGCTAAAAATAGCTTGATCGGCGAACCC
>JAODJW010000040.1:1224937-1240711 GCA_026777045.1 Hyperopisus bebe | reverse complement strand
GCAGTGATCGGCAATCGGCAGATCATGATCTTGGTAATCGGTGATCGGCCCCAAAAATGCTGATCGGAGCATCTCTAGCTGCAACATTGAGAGCGCCCCCAAACTGGCTGTGCTACCCTGACCCCCACTGTGCCTGGCAGCTGAGGCAGAGCCAGGAAGAGCTGCAGGAGGTGAGGCTGTCACACCGGCAGCTGAGCGAGCGCCTGGAGGAGATCAGTGAGGAGCGGAGTCTACAGGGCCTGAGTGTGCACACCCCCAGCCTGCTGTGCGAGATCGAGCAGAGCATGGAGCAGGAGGAGCTGGAGCAGGAGAGAGAGCAGGTGACGTGCCAGGGATACTCATGCGCTGTCTCACACAAACGCGTGTATGATCACTTGCATATGCTCACGCACTGTGTCACACACATGCAAGCAAACAATTGCTCTTGCACACAGGTAAACACTTTGCGTGCTCTCACGTGCATGCAAATGGGACACCATTTTACCAAACACACATATGCGACACAACTATCATTTTAGTAGTTCCCAGAATCACATGAATATCCTAACATTTTCTTGTATGTAGGCCTGGTGGTTCTATAGGTATGACTGGCTGTGCGTGCTAACAGGCCAGCCCAGTAGGTAAATCCTCTCCAAGGCCTACTGCAGGAAAACCCGTCTCACAGAGACTTAACTGCTCTTTGTTCCATACTGCCGGGGATCAGCATGCCATTTGCTATGGATGTCTGATTATCTGTTCTGCCACGCCCAGCTGCGGCTGCAGATGTGGGAGGCCTACTGCCAGGTACGGTCCCTCTGCTCTCACCTGCGAGGCAACGACGTCACAGACTCTGCACTTTCCACCGACTCCTCCATGGACGAGTCGTCTGAAACATCCTCCGCCAAGGATGTGCCAATGGGCAGCCTGCACGCTAGCCTGCTGGAGCTGCGCAGGCTCACGCAGAACCTGCTGGATGGCAACGAGTCCACGGTAATGAGCGCTGCGAGACACATGGAGGTGTATGCAGACTTTGAGCTAACACCTGCGCTGGTGACAAAAAGGGGTCCCCTGAACTAGACCCAAAGCGTTCAGAAAGGAGCCAGGTTACATTGAACATACAAACGATACAAAAACAGACCTATACCTACTCCATGCATGGTATAATCCAGTGCTTCTTAGCCCAGTCCTTGGGGACCCCCAGTCAGTCGACATTTTTGCTTCTTCCCAGCACACTTATACCAGGTATTCTGTGTTCTTTATTGGCTGGGAGGGGGCAAAACTATGGACTATCTGGAGGCCTCGGAGGATTGGGTTAAGAAACACTGGTATAATCTATAAATCTATATCACAAACACTATGCAGATATTCATTTACCCATAAGGAATACTTTTTAGTTTTATTGCTCTGTGTTTGAGTAAAAGACTGGTATACATGTCTGTGTGTATATGAATACCTGTGCCTATGCAGGGCTCGCGGCGCAGTGATGAAGAGGCGCTAGAGGATCAAGTACGGAAGCTGAGCGAGGAGCTGCGGACTCTCAGGGAACAGTGTGAAGGCGAGCAGGAGAAGGTCCGAGTTAGCCAGGAGGAGGCGCTGCATCTCCACAACCAGGTCAGTGAGTCACCTATATCACTAAGACAAAAGGACACTCACCAATGCCTGACTGCTGTGTTTATCCCTCCCCTCTTGCAGGTGGCGCTGCTGTCGCTGGAGCTATGTACCGTGCGAGAGGAAACCGAGCGCTTGAGAACAGTGGCGGAGGTGCGGGAGCCCAGCGAGCAACTGCAGAGTGCCATCCGAGACCGGGATGAAGCAATTGCCAAGTATGGTTATTGCCCAGAAGCCAAAATGGGCAATAGAATGACCCCTGTTTTATAAATCAGGCACTTCTTATCTCAATTATCAAACAGGCATATGGCAAATGATTGGATACTGAAAGTAACATTTATAACGTATGTAGCACCACCATGTGGCAAAGAGCAGTCAATGCCAGTAGCTCCAGTGCATGTTCCATATATAACTGATACAGAAGGCACAACACAGAGTGAGCATTGGGTGCAGGCTAAGACACTAGGCCAGGATCTCACAGGATCCCATATTTCTCCGCCTGCCCTGGACCAATGCAACACAACCCTAAAAAGCAGAGTGTGAGTGAAAGTCATTCCATGCAGGACTTGGCTGACGGTTCTCCACACTGCAGATTATTGATGTGATGTTGGTGACCTTCTCTGTCACTAACGGATCAATAGTGGATGACACAGCACATGACCGCTTCGAGCTGAGTTTATTACTGTCACACACAAGCCATGACAGAACGAATAGGCTCATACCCATCTCAACTGCCTGCCTGAAATATGCAGGCATGAAACTGGAGAGGCAGCAATGATCCCTCTCCTGTCTGTACTGTAAACCCCCAGCTACCACTGTAAATGTGTCCACCCTGTACCATCCCAGCTTTTTCTCTCTCTCTCCGCTCACACACAGGAAGAAGGCGGTGGAGATGGAACTAGCCAAGTGCAAGATTGACATCATGTCCTTGAACAGCCAGCTGCTGGATGCCATCCAGCAGAAGCTCAACCTGTCACAGCAACTTGAGGCCTGGCAGGTAGGTCAGAGTTCACAGGAGCACAAGTCACATGACACTGTGCTGTATTGTTGAAACCTTATGCCCAAACTAGGGTTTTTCCGGAAAAAAAATGAAAATAGCAAAAATTGTTCCCATTTACAAAGCAGGAGATAAGCACCACTTTACTAATTATAGGCCGATATCAGTACTTTCCCAGTTCTCTAAAATATCAGAAAAACTATTTATTAAACACTTTGATAGTTTTGTTGAGAAACGTGATTTGTTTACAGATAGCCAGTATGGATTTAGGAATAATAGATCGACAACCTTGGCATTGATGGACATGGTAGAAGAAATACCAGAATGTATTGATAATAAGAGGTATGCACTTGGAGTGTTTTTAGACTTAAAGAAAGCATTTGACCCAGTCAACCATGATATATTGATTAGAAAGATGGAGAAGTATGATTTCAGAGGTATTGTATTGGACTGGTTAAAGAGCTATATAACAGGCAACAATTTATACAAAAAAATCAACATAAATCTAGATTTATAAATATAGCATGTGGGGTACCTCAAGGATCAGTTTTAGGGCCAGAATTGATTATAATGTATATAAATGATATGAATACATTTTTATCTTATTTGGAAAATAAGAGAAATATAGAAGTAAAAATATGTATTGATAATGGAACATGGAAAGGGTAAATTTGGAAAGGGTAAATTTGATGTTAGACCACCAAATCTGCTGGAAACCACACATTAAATATGTTCGAGGGAAGCTTGCATGGAGCCTGGCCATCCTGGGGAAAACAAGGCATATCTTAAATCTGAAATTACTATATACCTTATATTGTACATTACTTTTACCATATTTGAGCTATTGTGTAGAGGTGTGGGGAAACACATAGAAAAGTAATCTACAAACAATAAATATAATGCAGAAGAGGGCCATTAGATTAATAAATAAAGTAGGAGACAAAGATCATACAAATGGACTCTTTATAAAAATGGGAGGTATAAAATTTTCAGATTTGATCCAGTTTAAAACAGCACAGAATATTTAAAGCGAGAAATAACTTACTTCCAAATAAAATAATGAAATTGTTTTCAGAGAGAGGGAAGATATAATTTAAGAGGAAAATCCATCCATCTTAAATTCCATCCATGGGTAATGTGGCAGGGGGGAGATAGGGGGTGATGTGAGCCATGTGTGCCCATTTGACATCCATCCACCTTTCTAACCTGCTTATCCTACTGGGGTGCGGGTGGTCTGGAGCCTATCCCGGAAGCAACGGGCATGAGGCAGGAAACAACCCTGGACAGGGGGCCAGCCCATCGCAGAGCACACTCACACACCAGTTACTCACACATGCACACCTATGGGCAATTTAGGAACTCCAATCAGCCTCAGCATGTCGTTGGACTGTGGGGGGAAACTGGAGTACCTGGAGGAAACCCCACGACGACACGGGGAAAACATGCAAACTCCACACACATGTGACCCAGGTGGAGACTTGAACCTACGTCCCAGAGGTGTGAGGCAACAGTGCTAACCACTGCACCACCATGCCGCCCCTAAGAAGGAAATCGAATTTAAAAATCCATTGTGTTAGAACAATATTAAAAAGTATGTGTGTTTCAATTACAGGGGTTAAATTATGGAACAGTTTAACAGAAAAATAAAAACAAAGTAAAAATATGTCAGTTTAAAAGAAAACATAAAGTACAAATTCTAAATAAATATGAGGATGAAGAAGAGCAGTTTACCTCCGGATGGTAATGGTAATGCCAGAACTTACCTTTTGAAAGAAATGTGTCGTTTGGTGTGTTCAGTCTTTATATGAAAGTAATAGTGTTGTTTTGTTGTGTTGTCTTTGTTTAAAGTGTGAATAATTGGATGGGGGTAGGGCTAAATAAGGTTATACTTCAGCTTATTCCTTTTTAAACATAAAAGACTGGAAATATGTTATGTAAATATGGTGAATGTGAATATGTTTGAAATAAACAATAAACAAACAAACAAACTTAGTTCATGAGAGCTTGTGGAAGAGCCATGGGGGCATGACCAAGCTATCCGCAGAAGTCTATATTTGTGTAGTTATATAAAATATTTAGTGCTGTCAGACGATCAAAATTTTTTATCAGATTAATCACAGGGTTGCTGTGGATTAATTTTGATTAACCACGATTAAATATCCTTCATTTTTAATCTATATTAATCACATTTCATTTTGCATGAGCAAACAGACTCAAGTGAAAAGGAAATATATAGAATATATATATGCACTTAACATGTTTATTGAACATCTTGAACACGAGTGGGATGCATTCCATCTGCCACAGAAGTGCAATACCATGGACCCATATCAAAAAGCAAGATTTTTTGCTCAATCGGATGGATTTAAGGTACCTCAGTTTAAATGGTCTTTATCTTCGTTCACTTACAATTAGCCCGAAGTAGTGCTTAAAACAGTATAAAACTACAACTTACCCTTCTGTTGATAAAGGGCGCAGCCATCTTGGATTCTGAACTAGGGATCCTCTGTGCTGCTCCAAGATATTTATCGGATGTTCTAGAAACGGGAGCGCACATGCCGTCACTTCTAACTCGGAATACAAGTTCCCAGGGCAAAACTGCCCGAAATGGGTTGACAAAGACATTTCAGGGATTTTGAGTCATTCTGCTCTGCAGATGGATTAATTGCCTTAAAAATTTTAATCAGATTAATCATGATGATGGATTAATCTGCGTTAACCCATTAATTTTGACAGCCCTAGAAATATTATAACACAAACAGTATAGAGTTAAGTCTCTCTTGCATGGAATGGCAGCTTTCCGGACCTGAGAAGCATCACTTGGACTGTGTGTGTGTACGTACACGTGCTTGCTGTTGGCCAGTACGCCTGTGATCTCCCTAACTGCTCATCCGTCCTCCTTAACAGGCAGCTCTGTCCTCTCTCTCTCTCTCTCTCCTCCCCCCTCCTCTTCTTCGTCTTCTCCTTCCTCTGGCTGCAGTTTGCCTCCTCAGGGCTCTTTACTGTGTGGCTATTGTGGTTTCTGATCTAGTGGCCTTGACTCCGCTTCTGTACCACCCCCCACCCCTGTGGTACCTCCCTCTTGCTTCCGTTTGAGGTGAGCCTCCCTCTGCACCATCTTGCCCTGCATCCAGCTCTACATCCTTTTCCTCCGTGCCCCCCCCCCCAGTCATACCCAGCCATTCCAAGATAATTTGGAAGTAATCTCTCAGCCCCCCCCCTCCCAACCTCTTCAGCCATTGGTCCTCTTCCTCTCCCCACCTCTCTACCCATTATTTCCTGCCACTCCCCTCACACCTTTGTCTCGCCCTCCCCAGGATGACATGCACCGGGTGATCGACCAGCAGTTGATGGACCAGCACCGGCAGGAGGGCAGGGCGTCGTCACACTCCTTATCCGAATCACCGGCCAGGCGGGACGCCCCCTGCAGGAGGCCTCTGCGCCTAGCCAATGGGGACAGGAAGTTGTTCTCCTTCTTCAAGAAGAATTGAGAGGCTGGGGTGGGGAAAGAAATCAACCAAAGTGATATGGGCTTCATAAGAGAGGAAGACAGGGAGGCAGGAGGCAGGCCAGGGGTGGCCAAGAGCGGCAGCCCAGCAGCCTTTAAATGCATTTTAATAAGCACTTACATCACCTGAAACACAAGGTCAGGTGACCTGCTATCCATATCATTACATTAATAAACTGAAAGGGGGGGGGGGGCTGATCACCCTTCAGCTGGTGAAAAGAGCTGGCCACCCCTGGACCAGGCGTTGTGTAGAACAAAGCCAGAGAGGCAGACAGCACTCTGAGAGTGAGAAGTGGACGGGCTGACAGGCTGTCACCATCATTTAGCACTTTATCTGTCTCCCCATCATGCACTGGGGGGTGGGGTTGCGATTGGTGCCCCAGCATGACAAGGCCCTCTAATGGCCAGACCTGTGCTCCTCAGCCAGCAGTGACTAATTTCTCCAGAACTATCTCTCTGTTTAAACTTCTGCCTGCACCTCCAGCCAGGAGGGCAGAGGATGGCAAGTTTTCCTTTTATTTCCACAAGGGTTGCTGCCAGGTTCAACCACCTTCTCAGAATCATTTAAATATTAGGGGGGAGCACAGCCTCTGTGATACCGTTAGTTGAGGACCAACACTGAAAAGCTGATGTGTGCTGTCTCCAAGAACCTCCCAGGGAGCCCGTCATGTGACAGGAAGTGCATCTCACAACATTTCTGACAGGTCCCGGCTTCAGTGTTTAGACAGGATAGAGAACTGCAATGAAATGGTCTTGAGAGACTGTGAAAATGCTCGGACAGGGACAATTTCCAGGAGTGGCTTGTCACGTGTGTCCCTGAAAAACATGGACTGCAGGCAGAGTCAGGGACAGAGTGCAGCAAAATGAGACTGGCAATCCTCTTAAAACAGGTTTTGTTTAAATTAGAGCAAGTGCAATTGCTTTTTTTTTCTATAAAAGCTATAGCATATCCTTGATTAGAAATCAGGTTCAGATACAGCATGTAAGGATTATCAGATAGTAGTATATTTATATTCCATAAAGATATGTGTACAGCTTTCCCCTGGTGATGAGGCATACAGGTAACCTCATGTTTGGGAGGAGCACGAAGGGTGGTTGAAACTGGCAGCAGGGGGGACAGGGGCCACGTATTGAGTGGTCAACCATGAATTCTTGCCATTATGAGAGTAGCTTGCAGCTAACAAGGGAAATTTAGACAGTCTTAATTTGAACTGGCTAAACTGCTACTGTTACGTTACACGGGATTTAGTTGGCTGTGCTGCTACAGTTACGTTACATGGGAGTTAGCTGGCTGAGCCTCTATCGTTATGTTATAAAGGAGCTAAAAATAACGAGAGAAGCTCATTAGTCACTCAGGGCAGGACATTTTTTACAGACACTGAATGTTAAGCAAATGCTTTTGTGTTTGTATACACATATAAGCATACTTGGGTATTTATGATAAAGTGCTAAATGGTTTGTGGCTCATCTTTTGATAGCAGCGGCTGCATCAGGTTCACATGTAGCCAGGAGTTTTCCTGTTGGCGTCGCTTGCATGCTGTGTTTTTGGGCTCATGAAACATGTTTTCTCATAGCTTCTCATTGACTCGCTTCTAAACCTTTGGACATGGCAGTTATACTCTGATTGGGGGTTAGGGGGCGCTCAATGCCTTTGCTGTTTGCTTCCGTTTAAGAGTTACCTGCCAAATGGGAGACCTGTCATGCTTTAGTGTGAGACGGGCAGCAAGCTGCTGATGGGAGGCTCTGGTTATACCTGAACATAGCTATGCACAAACGAGGCAGGTGTTGGTGAGGATGAACCCAAAGAATGATTTTTTTTTTTTAAACAAAAAAACTGTTTGGGGAGAAGTATATTTATATATCTATAACTTTTGAATGAAAAAATAATTTTTTAGAAAGATGTACATATTTGTTTGTTGCTGTCTTTTTTTTTTACAAGTAACTGTTTACAGGACGTACAATTCCTGGGGGGGGGGGGGGGGGCATCTGGCTGAGTGGGAATTTAGATCTGCAGGGCTCTGGATTCCAGCACATGACTGCAAACTGACCCTGCCAAAATGGAGATGGCACGCCATTCAGAGACACATATAGATCAAGGATGAACTGTCCCATTGTTCCATTCACAGAAGCTTTCCCAAGCTTAAGGTGTACGAATGCCGGTAAAATAAAGCTGCATATAGGATTTGGCTGCCATTATCTGACCTGACTGCTGTTACTTTGTGATGATTCTTGTACAGCCCATTTGCTGTATTGGCATTATCTGGGTGGAACAGCACAAGCTCCTTGATGAAGGGGTCATAGTGAACAGAAGTCCCCATAGCAGCAAAATGTAGTAGTAGCATTATTCCAGCCAAGTTTAAATGGGCAGAGTGCCCCCCAGTGGCTGATCAGAGGTACATACACTCAGTGGCCACTTCATTAGGTATATCTGCTCACTCAAACGGTCGATCTTGTGGCTGCAGCTGAACATATACAGCAGACACACAGGGTCAGGAGCTCCAGTTAGCCAAGCAGAACAGCTATGGCTTGCTCTGACATTTTTGCACACTACGGTGTCTACGGTTTACAAAGTCCAGAGTCTTGAACAAAAGCATTCTGTACATGCAATTTCTATGGCTGAAAGGACCTTGTTAATCAAAGAAACTGAATAGGAAGGCTACAAGTGCAAAAATAAACACAAATTATAACAGGAATGTGCAGGAGTGTAGTCCTACTTTATAATACATAGGGTTAAATAAAGTGGCCACTGAGTGTAGGTGTCATGCCTTGCTTCATGTGGCAGAGCAGTCGCTAACTTCCTGGCTTTAAATGACCTATGAAAAGGCAGAGAGGACACTCACAGAGGTGGCCTGCTTGATGGCTACAGTGGGTCTGAGATGTTGAGGTTGGAGCCCATCAACTCGGCTTCAGACTCCCTCCAGGAAAGCTGTAGGCCAGAATAGGGGAAGATCAGCAGTATTTAACCCCATGAAGAAAAAACCTCAACTGTACCTGTTTACACTGTAGAATGACAGCTTGTTTTACGGTTTACAGATTTGTGTCTTTATTGGTCACGTTCCATAGGTCAGTCTGCCTCCCTTTTCCTTCATTGAGGAGACATTGTGTCTTTTTTGTGTAGTCCTATGTCCTTTAGTTCACAAGCTCAGCTCAGGTGTTAATGAGCTTCAGTAAGCATTCGTTTAAACCTCGTGTAGGATTTTCTCCATTGTGACCAATGTATTTTACATCCACTCAGCTTCCAGAGAGAAAAGCCTGCATGCAGACAAACGGTGGTTATGGCAGGTCCTGCCTGGCAGCAAGAATCAGGCGAACCAGAGGGGCAGGGTCCCAGCACCCCACTGCAGCCAAGTTGAGGGCCAACAGGCAGTGCACCCCTCTGCATGTTCCTTGTTGCTGAAAAAAGGTTGAGCACTGCAAGACAAGAAAATCCAGGAGCAGGCCACATGTAAGCCGAGATTCATCCTTACTTCTTCGATAGTTCAACAGAAAATCGTTTTTAACTCTACACATTTCATGAAGAAATCAGTTAGGTCATGACTGAATCTAAAGATGTTTTGCAGTAGCTTGAACAACAGTTGGAAGTTGATGTGCAATTAGTCTCAAATCTGAAGGGTACAAAGCTAAGATGGTTAAGGCTGTTAACCTTCTCCGATGGCGTTCATGTTGCTGTGAGAGCCTTAGAACTGACGGCTACATCGTCAGCTGCCGATTCGCATCCTGGATAAACTGTATCCTGTGTTTGTATCTGCATGAAAGCAAAGAATACACACAATATGAAATGGCTGAGATGGGACCTAAGGCCTCCCGGAGTCCCTCAGGCCTCGGCAGACAAGCTCAACGGCACCCCACAGAGGTTCCTCAGTGCAGGCCTGCCAGCCCAAATCTGGCTTTCATGCCATTCTGAGGTTCCCGGTTGCGTCAGGTGACAGGCGGCAAGGAGTTATAATTTTGTACACATTTTGTATGTTTGTATGTAGGATGTGCATTAAACATACTAAAGACTTATGCACAAGTGAAAAATATGAATTGTACTGTACATATAACATTCTAGTTTTATATGATTATGGGGCACTTTCATAATGATATCCCATTTGTATATAAAAGGAAATAAAGAGAAAACCATGTTTATGGTTTTATACAATATGTACAAAAGGAAAATGCTTTTTTTGTAATAATCATCTAAACACTGTACAAGGAAAAAAAAGTTTTACACAGACATTTCCAAAATAAAAAAGAACCCATTGACATGCTTCTTTATGCCGGGGGCCACTGGAAGAGAATAAAAATTGCCAAATGTTAAGCCTCCCTTGGTTTATGAATTTACCAGCCCCCACCTTGTATGTGGATCGCATCCAAATACATAAACCAGCATATAATCAGCAAGATCACCAACCAAGTTACAGCTGTACCAAGTTAAGCAGTAATTACCTCATCAGACTCTCACCTCAGTCATGTAAGCTACCTGAGGTCATAAAAATGTTCACATTTTACAGGTTTTGTGTTAACAGCCAACAGCAGAGCAGCACAGGATCAGACGTGTGCCAACACCCCTCACCGGCTGACCCCAAACTTCATGCTCAAGAACACTTATTGCAGCTTTCACCCAAAAATGAAACCTGCCACATAAAAGAGGCAGCAACAGCAAAATCACAACCTATTGGGAGAAGAAGGGACCTCAGTGATTTTCTTTCAAAGGTTCATTATTTTAAAATGTTTATTATAGATTAAATTCATGATGAGAAAAAATGAATGATACATCTTAGTTCTCCAGTGTACATCAGAACCACAGGTGAAACAGAATCATTTTGACTAGCACACACAAGCATGTACATATATACATCTATATAAATACATGTATGTGTGCCTAAGTATGCATTTATATACTGTACATATTACAGAAATATATTTAAATATACACAGACATATGAAACAAGCATATCTGTGATGGCATTGTTCATCTCCGCCTGGTTCTTTAAGGTCCAGCAGCAGACTGTGCACCATGTACCTCACCTCATTCCCCTTGCACCCAGATCTCTGCAAACCCCGAAGAACCGGTGAGCTGTTGGAGCCTTGGCTTTAACAAGCTCCCCACGGTCAGATTACCAATTTGGCAACAAGTCCTGTAGCATTGGCAATGCCAACATGTTTGGCTGAATGGTCACGGCTCAGAACCAGAGAATCGATACTATGCAATGGCAATGTGTCTTGGCCTGCTTAAGTGGGAAGAATAAAGCATCCAGATGGCACATGTTTCACCTGAAAATGACATAACTAAACATGACAGAGGAAAACAGGAGGGACTGTGGCATGTTTTTGGACAGAAAGCACCCTGCAAGCGTGGCAGAATGAGAGAATGTTGGACCATGCGGAGCACAGGAATTCCAGGGGGGGCTATACTGCAAGTTTCCTCCAGGAGACACAGAAGAGGAACAAAACAATTGAGATGCCTGTCATGTCATTTCCCCCAAATGCAAGGGATACACTGACAAGATGGTAGGGAGCCTCCAATCATGATGACTTTGCCAAGAACAATTCCTTCTCACTTCAGGTAAATGATGGCTGCACCATGGAATATAAAAAATAGGTTGTAAAAATGTGAGGACAGCGGTGGCAAATGGGCAAAGGGCATGTTTGTGTTTCACATCAACAGTCCTGCTCCCCTGCAGCACAGGAAGTTGGTGCCACGCTAGATGGAGGATTTCTTCTCACTTATGCTAGAAAAGTTGCTGGAAACAGACGCCTGACAAACCAGAGAAGGGGGGGGGGTGAGGTCAGATGGACGCTCAGATTTGATCATCATCCTTTTTTTTCCTTTACTGATTATAAGACGTTGATAACCTATAAGACACAGCCCCCAGTTCCCCTTTGACCTCTTCACCTCCCAAAAAAAAAAAAATAATAATAAAAAAACACAAGAGAACGCCTGTCCTCCTGGCAGAGTCTGATTCCTAAAGTCCTGCATCGTGAGGGATAAAGAGGAGGATGTGATATACTGATGGACAGCAAAGAATATATCAGTTCGTATGAATCAGAGTACTTTGGATGCACCGTGACCCCTCCCTAACCTGGAGGAATCATTCATTAAATAGCATCATCTAACTTCGAAATAAAAATCCCCTGACTCTCCTAATAAAATCTGTAAAGTCTTTGATTCATTTGTCCAAAAGGGACCTTTCCCTCCTCTTTGTTTTTATAGATTCAATAAAGAAATTAATTTATTTTTTCTGAGTCCCATTCAGCACTTAGTAGTTGCCGTCATCCGCCCATGTTCTTTATCCCTCCGTCCTCTCCTGGGTGCTACCATCTCATTAGCAGCACCTCTTCTTCCGTTTACTGTTCTTGGTCAGCCTGACCACGTCATTCTGTTGCTGTTGCTGTTGCTTGGCAACCACCTCCTTCTTAGCTCTCAGCACAAGTTCTGTGATGCAGTTGAACATCTGCAGGGTAGAGCAGGTAACACAGGCACAGCAGTTAACGTCACAGGATGTAAAGCAAATGCAACATTAAATGCTACACATGTGATTCAGCCGTTGTTATGGGGCTCAGGGAGGGGTCTAGCAGTCCCCTCCCCCCACTCACCTCCTCCACATTGAGGTTCTCTTTGGCACTCGTCTCAAAGAGCCGGATTCCCATCTGCTCTGCAAACTTCTGTGCATCACTTGTCTCCACCACCTTGGAGTTTGGGTCGTCATTCTTGTTCCCCACTTGCACAGGAAGGAGAGGTGGGGGGTGACATTTAGCATTATAGAGGTATACAATTTAGGGGGACTCAACCATTACCCAACATCTTCAATTTGTTCAACCGAATGAGAGACAGAAGACGACAACAGAGCAAAATGTTGAAGTGGGCAGAGTTAAAAGGCCTGTGCGTCCCGGCCGAAACCCACCCAGGATCCGACAGACGTCGTCACAGTTCTGGTTGATCTCATGCAGCCACCGTTTGACGTTAACGAAGGATTCTGCGCTGGTGACATCATAGACCACAATCACCCCGTGGGTCCCTCGGTAGTACCTGGAGGTTAAAGAGCAAGATCACTTGCCTTCACAGGGCTTGGGGACACCATGAACATTCCTGGCCTTCACAGGGCTACTGACAGAATGATACATTTACTGATTGACCAGACAATCAGAACCACAGTCTGGGTTTGGATCTTACTGACCCTGGCCTGGGTATTCAGTACTGATGCCTGCAGACACACTGAGGGGGTTACAGGCTCCAACCAAAAAAAGTCGAGAAGCTCCCAGGCCACCATCCCGCAGCATGGCTGTACAGGAGACACCGTGCGCTATTATGGCGTCACTGTGCAAGTAAGCCTCAGTAGAGTTCGGTTTTCCACTTTGCTTCCCCAAAAACTGTTCTTAACTCAAAGCAATCAGCATAAATTTCAGTGTTAATAATTTTTTTATATAAAAAGAGAAATATGTAATGGTTCACCCTCTATTTCCATATCTTTACACATTTTAGTTTTCATATTGTTATACGTACAGAGTCCACTGGAGGGAGCTCTTGGAATACAGAGCTACACCATGCACTTACATGATTACAGACCTACGGTCTGTGCTGGATGGAAGCTGCTTTTTCTGAACAATATTTCACCAGGCCTGCATCTACTACTGGATAATTTAAGAGGCTGACAAAATCACAGAGCAGCATCAATGAGCCCCCCCCAATGTATGGGCAGGATCTGTCATAGATCGGTAAATAAAAGCAACACGAGCAGCTATG
This sequence comes from Hyperopisus bebe, assembly GCA_026777045.1. Taxonomy (NCBI): domain Eukaryota; kingdom Metazoa; phylum Chordata; class Actinopteri; order Osteoglossiformes; family Mormyridae; genus Hyperopisus; species Hyperopisus bebe. The sequence goes on along the minus strand of JAODJW010000040.1, from coordinate 1,226,893 downwards.
TCCCCCGCACCTGGCACTCGTTATGTGTCAAACACTGAGCACTTCCCCCTAGTTCCTACACCGCCGCCACAGGCCTCACACAGGAAGTGAGTGCCTGCAGTTGCCGAGCCGCCAGACAGCAAGTCACGGCAGGTCCTGAGGCCGCTGGATGAAATGTTGCACGATGGCAGACATGTTGGGCACCGGCCAGCCTCCTGGGGGAGGGCAAACCCCACAGGCATGGAGCGGCCATGGGGAAGCCGCCCAACGCGGTATGTCCAGCTAAACAAGCGCTACGTGTGGGGAGGGGGGGGGGGGTAACACACAGCCGAGGGGCATAGCAACACTGCACGAACAGTAACTATGGTAACATCTTTAGTTGGAGGAGGTGGAACCAACAGACATGGAAGACAGCATAGTCAGCACAGAGCACAGAGTCCAACCAGAGTCAGCACAGAGCACAGAGTCCGGCCAGAGTCAGTCAAGCATCAAGATAAAAGCAGCGCAGCACTGCTGAGAGGAGCAGAGCTCTGGTGCGGGTCCTCACTAAACATACACAGGTTTCCATTCATTTCATGAAATTAAGTATTAAATGCTGGTTATTAAACTAAGAGAGACATGAATGAGGAGAAATAAAATAATATCCAGTAATAGAAGAGTGACACATCCCACCCCCCAGCCTCCATATGCTGTACGAGTCGGCACTGGTCCCAGATCGAGCCCATAGACAAAGTGTCTGACCCCGGGCACCATGGCACAAAAAGCCCTTTGAACGACCCGACAGGAATCCCAGCAGGCAATAGGCCTGCTAGCCGTCTGTTACATGTCGTGTCAAATAGTCAGCTGCATCGGCCACTTTGGTCTGGACGTGACTAAACGCCAGATAAGACAGCACAGAATGAAGAGAGATCACATTCGCTTCACGTCACATTCACCATCAGTGCAATTACTCATCCTTAACCCAATGCGACTACATCAGTTCTTTAAGAACAAGGATTTTCACCCCAGAAATTGGTGCTTACAAAGACACTAAAGTCAGCAGGAGCATCTTCCCATTCATTGGTGGGGCCTCCGGGTCCCCTGAGCAAAGCTGTCCATGTGCCTGCCTGCCCAAAATTCATTCCCTCTAATGAGCAATTACCTGCTGGTCACAGCACAGATATCACACTGGCCAACTTCACCTGGCTCTGATCGCAGCACACCAAGTCTTTTACAGTGACAGTGGCACTACGACATGAACGCTGGAGCAGCAAACTGTATCATTCAGGAGTCTCGAGACAATCTGCTGAAGGCAACAGTCACCTGAACATCTGGGTTAAAGGTGTAAAGGACGGTGCAGCTCCTAAGACAGGTGGGCCAGTGGGCAGGATCAAGGGAGTGAAGGGACGACAGATCATTATAAACCCGCTGTACCCGCTCCCAGCCTGACTCCTGCCAATCCTATCCCACAGATTTTATTCTTAGCACATCAGTGAGTCACCTGGCATTTTATGCCAGAGAAACGAGTATAAATACACAGAGACCTTCGCCATTACACTCCCAGATGGGCCGCTATTCAGGTCACACATGCCGGCCGGGTGAGAGGTCTCCCCCTACAGGACTCACGTGGAGGTAATGGTGCGGAAGCGCTCCTGGCCCGCCGTATCCCAGATCTGTAGCTTGACCTTCTCACCGTTAATCTCCACCGTCCGGATCTTGAAGTCGACGCCAATAGTGGTGATGTAGCTACCTGTGGGGGCAGACGAGCGAGGTCAGGAGTGCACCAGGTTGGGGAAACAGGACCAGCAGCCAGCGAGATGGTGTTTCAGCCAAATGCATGGGCGGCAGATCTTATGGAGGTACAACTCCTGCTCACGTGCCTCATCCATGTGACACGCATGCGATGGCCTTTATGTGTGAACGGTCCATGCGTTTAATCAGAAACCCAGAACTGGGCTGACCGCCTCGCTCGGGTTCCAAAGTGTACTCAGCTGTATA
>JAODJW010000040.1:1197562-1221308 GCA_026777045.1 Hyperopisus bebe | reverse complement strand
GTTTCCCCCCACAGTCCAAAGACATGCTGAGGCTGATTGGAGTTCCTAAATTGCCCGTAGGTGTGCATGTGTGAGTGTGCCCTGCAATGGGCTGGCCCCCCATCCAGGGTGGTTCCCTGCCTTGTGCCCGTTGCTGCTCAGTACGCGTGTGGAGAAATATGAACCAGCCTTTAGGCTACACACAAAGCAAAATAAAGATTTATGATTTGGCTTTCAGTTCAGCATTCTAGCCTTTTTCCAATGCAGTGAAAAACAGAAAACACACACTTTTCTAACTTCTCTCACCATACAGGAATGTTTCAGTGTATGTAAACATCAGTTATATTTGCGAGGGTACTCAGCTAAGGCTTACCATAACTTTGTGAATAGCTGTTTAAGATGTTCAAGATGGTCCCTGACATGTTTTAAAATCATAATTAAATCCTGCCTACCGATCCATCAGCTTGCACAGAGACTAAAAACAATAATCAGCAGTGCTAATCAGCAGCTCCCTTTGTCAGCAGAGGGAGTGTAAATACCTGTCATTTAACAGACTACCCATAGAATATTTTCTCATGCTTTCACAGTTTTGGGCAAAAAATTTTAACTGGCTGTGTGCATGTTTGCACTTGTGTGTACTGAACAACTCCATACCATATATCTTGATATTTTTTAATTAAAATATCACTATGGTGTCACATCTATGACCCCAGTGCAATAAAACACAATGTGAAAAATATAAACCTGTAAGTTTTAACATTTTGCGTGCATGAATATCCCACTCGAGAGCACAGACAGAAGCATTTTCTGTGCATGTCATAATATCGCACTCAAAATACTTTTTTTCCTTCTCAAACATTTATTTCCTTCTCAATTTGACAGATATCTTCGCACACTGTATTGAGTACCTTCGACTGCTCTCGGTGTTCAAGTGAAATTTTTGTGCTTGTGTTTTGACAGTTTGGGGGTGGGGGCTCATGGCTATTTGTCAGTGAATGCTAGTGGCTGAAAGTCCTGGCTTTGCGAGTGACTAGATGCTACGAAAAGCTTCTTCAGGAGACAAAGATCAAGAACGATAGTGATGGGGATTCCAGCTCTTTTTAGCTATCCAGATCATTCATTTGGCTCAGCAAAAATAGCTGGCTCTTTCAGCTCCCAAACGGCTCTTCATTTAGAATCACCTCTGGCTTTTATAATTCAAACTAATTTTGCCATGTAATTATAATAAACCTCATTTCCAGAATACCATTGTTTTTATACCAAACATAATGTAAAACAATCTAAAAACACCAAACACTATTACACGTGTATTGAATGTTGCAAATTACAGTTTCACTACAAACACTAGCATTGCATAAATGTACATTGGTGATGGACAAAATGATGCCTCATGAACCATTTGCTGTATGGCATGCGTTGTGCCCTTTTTTTGCACAGAGGGCACCACCAGCAAATCATTCGTGAAACTTTATTGTGCGTTTTATTTTGCAATGAAGTAAAATCCGCTGTTTTCGACTGAAGTGGCTTGTCATTCCATTTGTATTATTAATCTGACAAATAAAAAACAAAATCTGAGAAAATGTGTCACTTTTTATGTCTCTCCTAAACAAAAAGACCACTCATACCCTAGTGTAATAGCGATTAAAGTGATCAGTTGTTTTGGTATTTATGCTAAAACAAGGTTTTTATTATATTACTAGTGTGGAATTAAGCTGAATTTCACAAAATTAATCTATCAAAACCAATACTTAAATCAATGAGCACTGAAATATTTGACATAACTACGACTGTATAATGGGGTTCACGTCTTTTTGGGGTGACAGTGAGCTGCTGTGCGGATTACCGACTGTCCCATCGTTTTCCTGATTGGTGAGCAGCATGCTAATGCGACGGCCCATTAACAAAAGCAAAAGGTGTGATACGCAGAAGTACGTGCTGCTGGTGGTTAAAAGAGGTCGCAGCTAAACTCTGACTATGAAATAAGTAGGTAATTCACTTATAGCTCAGAAGCAGCAGCAGCAATATGTTTTCGCACTGCAAATATAACCTTTTCCTTGGGTTTCACATTTGCTGTTTGTAGGCATATCCGCAATCGCCTTGAGCCACTTCCAATTGGTGAGCATGACTGTCACACAAGGAGCATGGCATGAATTTGTAAAACTATTCTGACAGCAAGTTTTAAACCTTGGGTCAGACATGCTGTATAATGCATCACAGCCTAAACTGCAGCCTTTACGATTTGCTAATGGCATTGTTTCAAATTGCAATTTCCATTTGAAATCGATAAACCATTCAGCCCTAGTTTATGTATCTTATGTAAAGGCAAAGTTTTAACTTATTTTATGAGCATGCAGTTAATAACAAAACGAGCTATCAGCCAATAGCATTCAACAGAAACTGCCATAAGTCCACCCCCAAGCTGTCAAATCCACCCCATGTCAAATCTCAAAATCTCAAAATTTCACAAGCGCAGAGAGCAGCCGAAGGTAATCCACTTGCATGAAGATATCCAAAAAATCAAGAAGGCAATAAACATTCAAAAAGGAAAAAGGACAGTTTGAGCATGATATTATAACACACGCAATTCTTTTTTTCATGTTCACATGAAATATTAAATGTACACACGTAAAATATTAAAGCTTAGCGGTTTATATTTTTCACATTGTGTTTTGTCGCCCTCTAGTTTCCACACGGTTGTGACACCATATATCACTTTTTTTTGATATCGCACAGGCCTGTTCAGTAACACTATTTCATACTTCAAACATTTTGAAACCTTGAGACCAGCAATCAACTGTGACCCAGACCAACCCTAAACCCATGAGGCTGGTGGCAAGTTAGACTGTACAGTGCTTCTGACAGTTCGATGCCTCTAACACAGAAGTGCTTAAGGAACATCATCACCAGAATGAAAATCCAAATTACTAACTGAATTGCATACAGAAAATGAATCAGAAGCAAGTGGGCGGAATATTCCAATCTGTGAGTCAGCCGTGGTTTAAGAGGGCCAGAGCAATGCAGGAATACAAGGCAGAGAGAAGACAAGGCCTGTCAAGCCTCAATCCATCACCACCATCCCAGGAGCACATGAGCGTCTGCCTGCATGGTGAACAGCCACCCATCTGTGAGTTCAGCAGTATCATTACATCCCTGCTGCCACAGGCACCAGCGCTAGCTAATGTAGGACATGGAGGTCAGTTTTGTAGATGCTCCTGCACCGCTTCCCAGAGCTCCTGACTGTCAAGCTGAGACGTCCTCTGCACCATGCAGAGACGTCCTCTGCAGCCTGTTAACAGGACACCAGCATCCCACAGAGAGTGACCAGTCAGCTGACTGCACAGGCGAGCGAGACACAGAGTGTCACCCTCAAAACCACAGAATCGTAGCTATTTAAGCCTGTAAAATGAAGCAGGCTCACATAAGTCAGAAACGGCCTATAGGCTCGCACAGAAATGGGCTTCCACTAAGGCAACATTAAAATGACACGAAAACCAACCTCAAAGTGCTATAGAGGGTATGCACATGTCTCAGTATGCGGAAGTTACCACGGTTATACCTACTGAGTGGCAAAGAGACTGAATGGCAGCATTAGTTTAGCTTTTTTTATACAGACTGCAGAAAACTAAAAGAGAAGCAAATGGATCGCTGCAATCCACAGGAACAACTCAGACTCAGAAACGTGGGTTTATTGGATTTTTGAATAAAATCATACATTAAGTTATATACTGTGCTGACTACTTATAAATTAAATATTTAGAATCACCCATTTATTTTCCATGTATCTGTAAAGTTTTTCCTCGGCATTTTTTTAAACATCCATGATGATGAGCCTTGTGTTTTAAGAAGTGGGGGTGGTTAGATGGCAAGTCTTAGGCAAGATAAGCCCAGTTTTCCTTACAAGGGGCTACTTTACAAAGCAATTTAGACTGTAGGTCTAATATATCAGTGTCCATGGTCCACTGGTCCTTTTGTAATTTGGACAGATCCCTGTTGAGTCCAACTGTCTTCCACTTAAGTAGACCATTGCTTGTTTCACTGTGCCCCCCAGTCTGCATGAGGGGGCGTGTTCCGGCGGGAAAGTGACATCAATGCATACTCACACTTAGGTTTTACTGAGGCTGCTAACCAAGCTTACATTAAACTATCAATCGTGCTGTCTCTCTACTGTATGTGTAATGGGGCTACAAATCATTAAACAGGTAAAACAATTTAGTATTTCTTGGTAAACAGAATAAATTCATAGGCTATGCCAATGCCAAGAACTGAAAGCTCAAGACTATTTACGATGCAAAACTGTGCCAATCTGAAGGACATAGAGGAGGTGAGAACGCGCTGGATACAAACCCCCAGCCGCCCATGTACCACTGCACAGGAGCACTGTCCTCATCGTACAACTGGAACAGCAGCCCGGCAGACAGGCGTTATCGGGGCTTGAGGGGCCCAAATGTGGGCGGAGGACAGGGAGAGCCGGGCTGCCGGTCCGGGGACTGAACGCGGCGCGGCAGCGTCAACCAACAATCCGCCGTATAAAAGCTGGAGAGCGGCGGATCCGTGCGTGTCTTGGCAGCTCACACTGACACTAAAATGGTGAATATAGTCAATTTCTGACAAGGTGACGGCTTGGGGAGCCCGTTACGGCTGAGGCCTGAAATAAACCCTCCGAGACCGCACGGAGAGGCGGTCCTGTCCGCATTGTCTTCCCCTCGGACCATGTTATATTTGTTTTTTAAAAATGCCTGCCTATCTACCTTTTAAAAGCGTCTGAGACTCTGACAGGGGAGAGAGGTGACAATTCCGGGTGCCGGCGGTCGGCAGTTGAATGAAAGCGAGCGAGAAGCTGAGCGGACCGTAAGCAGAGTTACAGTTAGACTGACAGACGGGCCACGCCGAGACTAAAGGGGTTATCATTAGACTTGCGTCTCGATATGTCTATTTTTTTTATAAGGAGACCGTTGTATTGTGGTACTGTGTGTTCCTAGTTTTTTCTTCTTGCAACGTGAAGTCTCAAACAATTTCCTTCGGAATAGTGAAAGTTTTCTGACTGAAACAAACAGGGGTTATGTTTAGACTAACAGCCTGCCGGTGCTGGTTACCCCGGGACACTCATAAGGCGTTCTCACACACGGCGACGGGAAGCAAAGGCGCTTCGCCTGGTAAACGGCCATAAACACAGTCCTCCACGCCGCGAGCCGTATCCGGTCCACCGGGGTGACATGCCCGGCCCTGCGGTACTAACCCACCTCCCCGGGGGCGGAACCGGTCACCTCCCGTCGGTTTCGGGTCGAAGAGCGAATGGACCAAGCGATTCCCCGAACGACATTAAAAGCGCACACACCCCCAGTATTACTGACTCTATGAAGAAGCCGAAACCCTGTTGGTTTTGGGAGGAAGACTGCCCCGTGCGGCCTACTTCCCGTCGCACATCCCCCGTCTTTCCTTACCGCTGTCCCCGATGATGAGCAGCTTGAAGAGGTAATCGTAGTCTCTTGCCATGCCGATAGTCGGTGGGTCACCCCCACGCCCGTCGCTCTCACGGCCCCACGTTTCTCCTCGTCGCCACAAATTTACCGGTCCTAATCCCAGAATGCAGATTTTAAATCCGTATTTCCCTCTGTTTCCGTTATAATGCTCCCAAGCCGGTGGCCCTTTTTCCGGGGTTTCGCGGCGTCAGCTGCCCGCTCCCTCCGTAGAAGTCAGCCGGAAGCTCGCTTCCTTCTTCGGCGGTGCGCCCGGTCCCTCCCTCTGCCAGTCTGCTCCAGGGCGCAGGCGCACTGGCATCCCGGCTCATCGAGGTGAGTGACCGGATCGGCGGATGAGATTACGACACCTATCTAGATAGTTTGTATCTGCCATGTTCCTGGAATGGTTTTAAAGTTACTGCAAACTCTATGGAGTTAAAAACCAAAACTGTTGAAGAGGCATGAGAATTTTTTTAAAAGCACATTATTGCAAGGGCAAGAGGACTTCATACCTGTGTCCAGCAAAACTAAATCTAGGAAACTGCAACCAAGGTGGTTTACTACTGAAATTAAGAATAAAGTCAGGAGGAAAAGGGCTCTGTTCCACAAATAGTTCAAAAATATTAGACTTGCTAAGAGGAATGTCGCAAGGAAGATTGCATTGGAGGGTAATGGTGACATTAAGACTTTTTTCAAATTAAATATTGTGTGCAGATTTGGCCTATTTACTTTAAGGACATTGCTGCCTTAGAAAGGGTTCAACGTAGTGCTACAAGAATGATTCCTGGTTTTAGAGGAATGTCTTGTGAGGAGAGGTTAGCTGAGCTGAATCTGTTCAGCTTTGAGCAAAGGAAATTAAGGAGGGACATGATCCAGGTATACAAGATTCTAACAGATCTGGATGCTGTTCAACCAAACAGTTACTTCAGTATTAGTTCAAATACAAGAACTTGTGGCCATAGGTGGAAATTAGCAGAACATTTTACACTGGATTTGAGAAAGCACTTCTTTACACAGCGTGTAGGTAAGAGTATGGAATAGTCTTCCTGTTAGTGTAGCGCAAGCTAAAACCCTGGGTTCCTTTAAATCAGAGCTAGATAAGATTTTAACAACTCTGAGCTATTAGCTAAGTTCTCCCCAAATGAGCTTGATGGGCTGAATCGCTTCCTCTCATTTGTAAATTTGTTCTTACCTGAAGTGGGAATGCTGGTGCCAGAGGGAGGTGTGGCAGGTTAGCACTCTTCCTGTTATCTGGTCGTCACCAGTTCAAATCCTAGAGTTGGCAGAGTGATGTCACCATCGGGGCCCTGAGTGAGGCCCTTAGCCCCTAATTGCTCCAGGGACTGGCTGACCCTAGTCACTTTGGGTATAAGCCCCTGCTTTGGTTGTACTATAGTGGTTGGGGGCAGGCACCAGACCCCAGGCATAATGTGAGAGCATGCTGGCAGGGATGCTTCTAGGATCTGACCCAGCCCCCTGATGAAAATACAGGGCATCACCCCATCCCCCCCAATGATTAAATCTGCAAAGAGGAGGGGGAGTCCCCACGATAGTTTGCCAAGCTGGAGGTATGAAAGGTCCGTGACAATTTGCTAAATAGAAACTCCTCTAAATAGGGTCCAGGACCCCCTCTGGCTGCTGCTGAGCTGTTCCCACACTGGGTGCCCAGTGAATAGGCTGCGAGGAAAAACCACAGCCTCTGCAGGCCTATGAGGTTGTTGGGCAACGTTTTAACCAGGAACACTTCATTATGTCAGTTGGGTTGTTAGGAGCAAATGTGAAAGACAGACAGCTGGTGAAGCCTTGGGCAACCTCCTAAGCAGGCTGCCATACGCTGCATAGGTATGGGAGGAGGGCACCTTCAGTCTGCCTGGGGAGGGCCAGGAGTGAGCTCCCCTCCCCCAGCTTAAGCTTAGCTTATACATTCAAAGCCTCCCCTTCAGGAATGATCAGGAATCTCAAAATGAAGAGGACATTCAAACATACATTCATGACATTTATCCAGCACTTTGAATCTTACAAAAAATTACAGGTTGTGAACTTTTTGCAGATCTTATACCCACTTGGTACGGACTCCTGCCCCAACCCCACCAAATATACTATTTCAGTTAACACTTGAAACCATTTATTAAATCATGTCATTTTGGCTGTTCTCCATTTGTACAGCATCTTTGGGGGTGGGGTCAATTACAGATTATAGTATTAACATTAGCCCGAACATTTCTCTCAGTCAGAGTTAACTGTGGCACAGGTACACGCAGACACACAAAGAGCATAAAAACTGGGGACCGAAAAAGGAAAAGGGGGGGGAAGCAATTTTCAATCTTCAGTAAAGATCTTGATGTACAGAGTAATGTTCTTAACATCGATCCACCCTGCAGCTGCTTATTATAGAGCCGCTCCCAGGGCCTGGAGGCAGCGTTGGCCATAGGCTGGGGAATACCCTGAACATTGTTCTCAACTGTTTCTCAGAATTTAAAAGGGAATTTTTGAATTGTATTTAAATCTCAAATTTTTAACTCACGACATCTGGATGCCTCACTGCTTTCAGTTTTTAGTGTCAATGAGTTGTGCACTCTGGGGGTAATGTATCCTACAAAGCTGGTACTATATTAAGGAGAACAGAAAGGCTATTACTTCAGAAAAAATTAGAATCAAGATGATGAAGGAAGCAGGTGCCTCCCTCCTCACCTTTCCTGTGTGCAGAGCGTGGCCACAGTTCATGAGGCATTAGTGTGTGGCTCGCAAGACACGTGTGTCTTTACGTAAGTGTGTGTGTGTGTGTGTGTGTGTGTGTGTGTGTGTGTGTGGGCTCACAGGTCACAGGTGTGAACGCGTCACATGCAGCTGTGGCAGCAGTCCGGTCCTGTCCAATCTGGTTCCAACCAACACGTCACGTGAGGATGGTGTCGTCGATCTCCTCATTGGAGTCCGGCAAGCTGGCGATCTTTTTCAGGGAACGGCGGCTGCACTCAGACAGCAGCTCGTTGCTGGCAGAATCCAGGGTGGCACTGACACTCTGCAGGAACAGGAGAGTGGCATCTTCAGGCCATCACCAGGTGTGTGTGTGTTTGTATTTACCACATTGTGGGAGCCAACTAATCCCACAACCTGGTAAAAACCTGTTACTTTTTAGCTTGTGGGGACATTCTTGAGGTCCCCACAATCTTATCCTCTATTTCATGAAATTCTGACTATAACCAAAAAAAGTTAACCCTCTGGAGTCGACGGCGATGCCGCGTATCTTTCTTTTGTATTTCAGTTCATAACTGAAATCTTATTAGAGAAACATGAAAAAAATGCTGACTAAATCCGTAATCTCTTCTTTTAAACATCGATTGTCAGAAGTATTAAAGTTTTTAAAATTAGGTTAAATCACCTTACTTAGTTTTACCTGCATCAGGGGCATGTGGTACTGCTGTCACCCGAAGATCGCTATTCACATTCTAAATAGCCGCATTACCGCGTATTCAAATCGCATTCGCTTGGTAATTTGATTAACAACGCAACGGTGAAACGCGATCCAGATACATCCCCATCAGCTCCATACAAGGGGGGGGGGTGTGGTCAGGTGTGAATACACATGAAAGTTGCTATATATTCAATGAAAGGAATCAGAAATAGTGACATGAGTTAATGAATGTTGCAACTACACCATTTAGTCATCTTCATGTAGCCAAGACTTTGGTGATGAGATATCTGGGATCAATACAAACTTCCACCATTGCTTATAATGTTTCTGCAAGTGTTCCAAACTGCATTTTGCAATGTCTATACTTTGATGTCAAATTACAAACTTCACATATATCTGACATATTTACAAAGTACACTAAGATTAAGATGAGTTTAATGCCAAAACAAAGAAGAAATAATTTATTTTCCATGAATTAAGTTTATGATATTGAATGAAATGTGTGACAATGCCCCAGTAAGGGAAAGTGTGTTCCCTACCCCTAGACCCCAGAGGGTTAAACATGCCAAAAATCTTGTATTTTGTTTGGTTGCTTATGGTTAAGGTTTGGGCTGGGTAGGGATTAGTGTGTGTGAGCATGCGTGCATCCATGCGTGTGTGCAAACAGGGGCCCCCTGACCTGCAGCAGCTCGTCTCCATGCCTCAGCCGCAGCAGGCTGACGATGGTGTGCTCGCTCTGGGCACGCACGCTCGTGTTCTTGTCCTTGGTGTTATCCAGCAGGCTCTTGAGCAGAGGCTTGAGCAGGCCCAGTTCCAGGGCGGGTGTGGTGGGCTCACGGCACACCCACCACAGCACGCGCTCCGCCACCAGCCGCACGTCGCTCGACTGGTTCTGCAAACACTGGGTGGTGCACAGGAGCCATTAAGAGCCGGTGGCGACTGCGGGGCCAAAGCCCGGCATCCCAGCTCCAGTAGCCTCTTAAGCATCAACCTATCGCCTCCCCGGGTGCTCACCTTCCCAAACTGCGAGATAATTCGAGGCGAGACGCCGCCCCCTCCCTCATTCACCATCTGGTGCCTCATCAGGTAGCCCATGGCCCTAATGCCACTGGTGGCAATGGGGATCTGACCGGGACGGGGGGAATGGATGGGAAAGGTGAAAATGTGTAATGAGAACTAAAAATAGGATCCAGGTGCACTAGACAAGCACATATTTACACACACCCCCCGCCAAAAGAACCATGCAGTGGCGCATCCCATTGAAGTGCCCACTCACCCTGTCTGCCGTGGCACTGGCCAGGACGGCGGCCAGCACAGTGGGGCCATAGTCTTCAGCCGAGAGCCTCTGGGGGGCTGCCTTGATGGCAATGGCCAGGGCCAGGCTGCGGCCGTGTCGCACCATCCAGTCCACGCCGGACACACCCGGGGGGGGGGGGGGGGGCAGGCTCACTTGTTCATGTTCACATCCAAACACATTTATGAGTGTGCAAAGTGCATGCGTAGGCACACTTGCGTGTAGTCAATTCTCACTACTGTGTGTCTGCATGTCAGTAAGTGTGTGTCTGTGTGTGTACGCACACACATGCACACTCACCCAGGACGTGCTGCGACAGGATGACCCTCAGCTCTTCCTCCGGCAGGAAAGCACAGAGCTCCCCAACACAACCAGCTGCTGACATGCGTGTGGCATCCTGCAGGGACAGATGGTGACACTCGGTGAATCTGGCCAAGTTTTCAGCAGATTGACAAATCCTGAACAGCTACCGGGGACAGTGAAGACAGCTCACATGATCAGGACCGTAAACCGCCCCCCTCCCCCCACACACAAAACCCCAAACCCTTATTTGCGGCACCCTCCCTCGCTACACTTCAGGGATGAAGGAAAGTTTTCAGAATTTCAGATGTTGAAGTGCTGTCCCAATACTTCGGGGAACAATGATTTTCACTCAAATCACCCCTTTGCTGGGGATATGTGGAAGTCTAGTGAAGAGCACCCTTCACGGAAGGGAAATTCACCTTTGGTGACACCCACACATGATGTGGCATAAAAGCGGATGCAAGCGTGTCCCAATATCACTTTTTGTCCATGCTACCTTCCTTGAGGGAGTGAGGGAACAATCAAAAAATAAAGTTTTGGCATGTCACCACATAATGCAGGCTGTTGGCAGCAGTCGTACCTCGTCATGTCCCAGCATGCCGAGCAGCATGGTGCTGATGTTCTTGCGGATGGCCGGATCGACCTTTGACCCTGCGCCCTGGATTACAAACCTCAGAGCCTGCAGCATGGTTTCCCTGTTTGGGGGGTGTAGGGGAAACACATCAGCACCAATTCCATACTGGTGCTTTAACACATCAGCAGTACAAAGTCTTAAACTGCCAGTCAGTAGACACGGTTTATACCAGGGTAAAAACAGCAATTTAACACGTGAACTACTGACTGCGTGTGTCTGTATCTCTCTGCTATAATACATAACAGCAGCATGGGAATTCGTGCTCCTGTCAGTATCGTCCTCCCACTGAACTGGGCCTTGGGCTCAGCTTGCTGTTCCACTTTCCCTGTAAGCCCAGCACTGAAACTACCAGTTTTGTAACTACCTGAATTAAATGCTTCTTCACCTGCTGATACGGTGCTAATGAGGTGCCAATTTAAACAGGCTCTGGGACTCTGCATGCTGTAAATGGGCGCTGCTGCTACTGCACATCGGCTGCTAGTTCGGTTTCTGTGAAAGCAGAACACGGCCCCCTTTGGGGAGGTGTGACCCACCGGACACCCGAGTCCTCGGCGTTGCGGATGGCGGAAAGCTGCTCGGTGAACAGGGGGTCCACTTTGCTGTGTATGGAAACGAGCTGTCCGAGGGCCTCGGCGGCCCGCAGGCGCACTGCGCGGCTCGAGTCCTGCAGAGCCTTTAGGAAGGTGGTCTGCAACTGGGGCAGGAAGGGCTTCAGGGCAATGCCCACCTGTGCGGAGGGAGTGCAGAGGGGGCATCAGGCCACGGGCCCAGAGAGCGAGCACGAGGCGCCGGTGAAGGAGGCATCACCTTTGCCAGGAGCAGGGTGAGGGTCTCCAGCAAAGCTGTCTTGACGGACCAAGAGAAGCGGTCTCCCAGGATACGGATGAGCGGGCCAGTGATGTTCACCACGGAAGGCTTCAGGGCTTCGGGCGAAGTCAGCCGGATGACGCAACCCAGCGCCTTGGCGGCCTCCTCTTTCTGCTCCGGGCTGCCTGTCAGCACGCCCTCTCGGAGCACGGGCAGGATGCACGTCACGCCCTGACGGGTAAGCACAGGCATGAGCGGAGACATCATCAGACAGTACTGCCAGGGATTGGAACGGTGTGTGGAGGTAGACGACCCAGAACAGCCGGAGAGGGGCGGCACTGGGTGACGTTCTCACCTTCTTGGGCAGGCAGAAGCCCGGCAGGTGCTGGCCCTTGGCATCAGCGCCAGCTGAGCGGATGTCCCTGTGCAGGTCGTCGATCAAGGCCAGCTGGCTGCCCGCATCCAGCTTCTGTGCGTGGGGACACAGGGACAGACGGTCAGGTCACAATCTGCCAGCTTTGTGTGTCCAACTTTAAGTTCAGTCCTGCGTATGTCGCCCTCACAGATACATGGCTGAATTTTACATGCCCTAGGCACACCCACCTTGGTGATGGAGTTGATGGTGTCCCAGCTCTGGTTGAGGACCTCAGGGTTGGCGTCATTCAGCAGGCGGATGAGGCCCGACAGCAGGGCGCGTGTGTGGGCGCTGTGGTCCGTGCGCGTGCGGGCAAAGTAAGCGTTGAGGATGGTGACTGAGGCCAGACGCATGCCGGCGTCGGGCCCCCGCGCCGCCTCCAGCAGGTCCTCCATGATGATGCGCTGTCCCGCCTCATCCTCCACGGACAGGATCACCGTCTGGCAGCAGGAAAGCTCCTGTATGGAGGGGGCGCAGGTACATGTGTGCTGCATTACCATGACTGGTTTGTACAGGGTGGGGCGCTGTGTAGCAGTCAATTTCCTGCAAACTAGGAGAACGTCCTGTTTCTATCCGGAACAGGGAGGCTGCGAAGGGCCCCCACCTGCTGGCCCTCCTCGGTCCCCAGCTTGTCCTTAAGGGAGGACATGAGAGCAGGCAGGATGACGCCCAGGTGCCTTGTGAGCGCATCTCCCGCCACGGCGGACAGGAAGGCCAGGACCCGCGTGTTCACAGGGGGCGCCGTCAGCTGCAGGGAGGGAGGACGGTGAGGTAAGGTGATACAGGCGAGATCACACACGCGCGGTCAGGGAGGGGACGTCACACACGCGCGGTCAGGGAGGGGACGTCACAGGTGTTTGGGGGGGGAGCTCACCTTAGGCACCAGGTATGGCAGCACGGAGCGGCTCTTCACAGCCATCACCTGCTTCAGGCCATCCAGCGCGAACTCTGACGTCTCCAGGTCCTCCTGGAGAGACAGCAACATGAGAGCCGCGCCCCCCAGGGGCCGTCTGCATGTGTATGCGTGCAAACGCATCTCACCAGCTGCCGCAGTAGTGTGGGCAGGATGTCGTCCAGCGCCTGGTGCCCGATGGTGGAGTGTAGCTGCTCGAAGGTCCTGGCAGCGGCCTGCCGCACCTCTTCCAGTGGGTCACACAGTGCCCTGCGCACCGTGGGCACCAGAGACTCAGAGAAGACCAACACCTGCAGGGGGTGCCAGAGGCTCAGCTCAGCTGGATGGCGGGCTCAGGGTGCCAACTGTCTGACTGTTCAGTGTGAGCGAGAGTGCCCCCCCCCCCCGTCCGAACACTGACCGCGTCCTTGCTGGTTGACTTCATGATCTCGCTGAGGCCAATGCATACGCCCTGGCGCTCGTCGCTCTTGTCGGAGCGCAGCCCGTCCTCCAGGATGGGGATGATCTCCGGAAGGATCTTCTCACCCAGCTTGCGCACCAGGTCGCCCAGGGTGCGTGCAGCAATCTGCATCCCACAGGGGGGACAGGGGTCAGAGGGCAAGTGACATGACGTGACACGACAGACAGACATGGCATGTGCCTCTGTAGAGAATGAGGCCTCTTTACTTGATTGGCTCAGGCAGCAGCTGCTTATTTCTTATTGGCTAGTTTGGATCCAGTCTGACTCAGCCTGGCTATTCCATTTAACTGGCATAGAGGAGCAGAGAAGTCAGTCTGGGTCACATAATTTCTCTGCTGTCATGGGCAGAGGGGGGTTGGGGTGTCGCGGATTGCGGGGCATCATACCGTGCGCTTGTCAGGGCAGGTGGAGGCCAAAAAGCCCAGCAGCAGGGAGAAGAGTGTGGGCAGGATCTCACGGAGAGTGCGGGGTGTGTTGGACACCACGATCTTCCAGACGTGCAGGGAGGCCTGTCTCACCACCAGCTGTGTGTCTGAGCGGCCCATATAGAGCCCCGACAGCACGCGGTTCCTGCGCTCCACTCCCAGGGCTCCGATGATGGCCTGCGGCATCGGGGCGAGTTGGGGAACAACGTGACGTGGCAACATGACACCCATGTAGAGAGCAGGGAGGGCACGCCCCCATGCCAACACACATACGCACCTTGTTGGACTGCGCCGTGCCGAAGTTGTCATCCTCAGATGCTGTCTCTGTGGTCATCTTCCCCGTCACCCCGGAGATGTGGAAGAGTAGGTCTCCCAGTAGCTGTACGGAACTGAACCTGCAAAGAGACCAGGGGGTGTGGTGAGCCAGGCAGTGTCTCTCAGGCGTGGGCCTTGTGACACGTGTGCGCCGCGTACCGGATCCTCCACAGGTCATCAAAGAGCCCCTGCTCGAGCTCAGGCAGCAGCAGCGCGATGGCCGTCTCGGCGTACATGCTGATGATGCGCTGGCCCGCCCGCAGCGCCGTGTCCCGCACATACTCGTTTTCGTCGGCCAGTGCCTGGGAGTGGAAGTATGGAAAGGGGGTGACGCTGAGCAGCCTGGGGACACAAGGCCGGGAGGTCTGGATGGGGCGCAGTGCCCCTATCCAAAAGGCAGACATTCTAACACTTATTTCAGAATGTCTTAAAATGATAGAAGAGCTGCTGTTTGAACGGGAACACAAGGATATGCAAAACAAATGGCACCGCCTGTCATTAAACTCTACTGCCGGGCAGAAAGACAGACGGCAGACGCAGCCAGACAGTCTGACACGTAGGCGTTACCGTCAGCTGCCAGCGAGGAGGAAACAGTCACAGAGAGAACTGAGAGCTGGACTGGTATCCCGTCCAGGGTGTCCCCCAGCCCTGTGCCCTGTGATGGACTGGTATCCCGTCCAGGGTGTCCCCCAGACCCGTGTCCCGTGCTGCCTGGGATCGGCTCCAGGCCCGTGGACCTTGGCCAACAGTGGGTGCAGAGCAATGGAGGTACCTTGAGGATGCAGGGGATGATGGGCCCCACGTAGGGCGTGAACTTGTCCCCGAAGGTGAGTGGCAGGTAGATGAACATCATGATGTATCCATCCCGCACATGTGAGGCAATGTCCACCTTGCTGGCCGTCTGAACCACGTCTGGCATCAGCTTGTCCAGTTTCTCCACGCCAAGACCCGCCATGACCTCTGCCAATCCTAGGGAGGGGCTCAAATTTCAGGTATGGGGGAGCACGGCTGGAGGCCGGCCAACTGAAACGCGGGCCCTGGCGCCCTACCCCAGTGGGCTGGCTCACCTTGGGCAGCACCAGAGCGATCCACGGAGCTCTGCTCAGAGGCCAGAGTCTCCATGAGCCAGGGCAGCAGGTCGTCGAAGCTGGACTCTCCCATGCCCTTCACCATGGCGCCCAGAGCCTTGGCAGAGACCGTGCGCACCTGCATGTCACATCGCACAGTTAACAGGCGATTGCAAGCTTCACCAAGGCAACACGGACCATTTTCAATGAGCACTTTCAAAGCAACAGGAGCGGACTTGATAGATTTTAGTATATCTTATAAGGGTCTGCAAGACAAATCTGTTAATTTTCATGGAATCAACCATATTTTAATGAGTGTGGAGCTCACTTCTGGCACTGGATCCAACAGGGAGGCCTTGAGTCCTGGGATGACACTGGGCAGGTAAGGGGACAGGTCCTGTAGCAGAGCCACATGCAAGCAAAAGCAGTTATCACCTTAAGGTGGTGGTCTACCTGCAAGTGTCTCTACAACAGACATTTTAAAGAAATGCTGCCTAACAAAGCTTTGTGACTAAGCTCATATCAGACACAGCTGGGCTGTGAAAATGCCAAAACAGACACTATAACCACGAAGCCACGACCAGCAGTGGCTGCAAATTACAGAGTATTTTATAACCTGACAGTTTACTAGCATGCTATGGGGTTGTTTGTCATACGCCACGCGCTGCGCATGCACCTTCTGGTCCGTGAGGGAGTACATGTTGCCGATGATCTGGGCGGCCATCTTGCGGGTGTCAGTGGAGCGGTCCTGGAAGGCACGCTGCACGATGGGCATGATGAGGGCCAGGGAGGGCGCATCAATGAAGTGCACAAACTTGGTGTCCAGCAGCGTCTGCAGGCAGTGCTGCGTCTTGTGGGAGGGGTCCGTGAGCGCGTCCAGCAGGATGGGGGTGATGGCTGACGGACGTCAGGGTGGCACCGCGTTAGGGTCGAGGGCGTTTCAAAGAACAGACAGACGTGTGCACAGACAGAGGGGCCCGCAGGGTCCGCAGCGAGAAGCAGGGCCCCATCAGCGAGCGCGCCATGCAGCACTCACCCAGGATCTCGGGGTTGCGGATCACAGAGCCGATGAGCCTCAGCGCCTGCTGGCCCGCCTTCTGCACCTTGACGTGTGAGTCAGTCAGCACCTCCGTCAGCTTGGGCACAATGCTGGGCAGGCAGGATGAGAGCTGCTTGGGGGCGCAGTAGGCCATGGCACCCAGAAGGTCAACAGAGCCTGGGGGGGGGGGGGGCATTTCAGGGATGAACAGCACGCTCCCTCTCAAACAAACAATGTGTGTATTTACCAAGAGACACAAGGAGAAAAAAGTGATCATTACAA
Organism: Hyperopisus bebe; assembly: GCA_026777045.1. NCBI lineage: Eukaryota > Metazoa > Chordata > Actinopteri > Osteoglossiformes > Mormyridae > Hyperopisus > Hyperopisus bebe. The sequence goes on along the minus strand of JAODJW010000040.1, from coordinate 1,204,504 downwards.
GTGGAGGGGATTGGAACCTAACCCATACTGGCAATTATACTACAGAAAGATCCTCACTGTGTCCACAGACAATGCTGCAGGGACAGTGGAAGAGGACGGCAGCCGCCTCATTCACAGCGGCTTCCTAATGCATTGTGGGACAGCGCAGGCGGATGGGCCACCTGCTTTGGTCCGCCAGGACTCCTCCTCCAGGGCCACCAGCAAGGAGGGCAGCACCAGCTTCACCCCGTGGGCGCTCAGATTCCTCATCACAGCCTTGGCACAGTCGTCAGCGGCCTGCAGGGGGAGCGGCAGAAGCATGAGGACGAGTATAAGAGGAGCAAAGAGGGAATGGGGGAGGGTCGTCCATTTACCTCTCTGACATACTGGTTTCCATCTCCGAAGCAGAGAAGCAGGTGGGGCAGAACGTGCACGACGTATGGCTCAAAGAGCTTCCCGAGCATGTTACAGAGCATCTCGAAGGCAAAGAGCGCCCCTGAAACACAGGGTGACAGAGTCACACAAATACTCAGAGTTGTATACACACACACAGAATCACACACACAGGGAAGAGGGGGAAGAGAGCTTTGTCTCTTCGGGCGAGGAAGGAAAATTCAGAGATTATTTCAGGGGGGGAAAGCTTGAATGTGGGTTTGTCTGATAGACCAAGAGGCACGACCCCCCTCCCATGCTGACCCTCTCTCCGGCGGAAGTTCTTCTTGTCCTGGATGGCATCTGTAAGCGTGGTCATGATGTCCTGCTGTTTGAGTGCCAGGATGCCCAGGCCTTTGACGAGGCCGGCCAGCCCATAGGCGGCACCCTTGCGCTCTGCATACTTGTCGCTTTCCAGTAGCAGCTGCAGCAGCTTGCGCACCATCCCGCCTGCATCCTCGCGGATGGCCGGCACCAGCGGGGGCAGGCAGCTGGCCACCGACTCCTGGACCTGGGGGAGGGGACACAGGTCACCAAGGCACCATACATACAGATAGCAACCCCCCAGCCCAAGACTAGAGGCCTCCACTGAGGGAGGTGGGGCGTACCTGCTGGGAGGGTGTGGACAGGGCCGTAATGAGCTTGGCCACGATAGGCTTCACCTTGGGGTCACTCTTGTCCAGGTGCTTGGCCAGAGAGCCCATGAGGATGACGACGCTCTGGCGGACAGAGTCATAGCTGGCATCCTGGGGGGCATTCTTCAGAAACTCCTCAAAAACTGGCAGCAGGGAGCTGACATTGTCCTGCAGGGGACACACGTGGGTTGATGCATTAACCGGCGACTCGAGCAGACCACGGTATATGTACCAAGGTGAGAAAGCTTTAATGCCATAGAGCCAACTAGCAGGGGGGATACAAATCAGACTTGAGGGTCAAAGATGACATTAAAGACCTGTTTGACCATTAATGAACAGCAAAAGTAGATAAATGTACCCAGACGTGATTAAATGCATTTAATATTTCCACCTGATATGCAACACAGTGAGAAAAAGTGTGATTCTGTGCCTCCCATCCTGAGTTTGAGAGTCACATATCCTGTGAGACTCGACTCAGATGTTTGGCAGTGAATCTCTTAAAGACATATGGACCAGTTACACATAACACACAATACAAATAGCAGTTTACATCAATAATCTAATACTACCTTTCCATGCGCATTAAGGGCAGAGAGCGCGGCATCCAGCATGCAGCGGCGGACTTCTGGGTGTCGGTCATTCAGGGCGTCGGGTACGAAGAACAGGAAGAGGGGCGTCACCTGTGACTCATCCAGGTACTGTGCCAGCTTATTCAGGGCCAGTGCGATGCCACACCTGCAGGGGGCACCGACACCGAGACACACACACACAAACGCATGAGGTGATAGCGGAAGAAGAAAGGCCGTGAAGCCTATAGTGGGCAGAGATAACACTCCCTGCAATAGATAACCTTGTTGGGCAGTTAATGACGGTGCAAAGTAAACCCCACCCACCACCGCTTTCTCCACCCACTGTCATGTAGGGACTTAACACTCAAATATAATGCTGCCTCTAATTCCTCTGAACAAAATGCTTCTCTGTTAATTTTTTACTGCAGAAAATTCGTTCAATAATGTTGCAAAATCAAACTGGCTTCATCTGTATGAGGGACTGTTACAGCTACCATTTTTAGGAAAGCACAGACCTCACGCCACAGACACGAAGTTTCCTTTTTACTTTTTTTTTTTTTTTTTTTTTACCTTGCCTCCCACTGGTCTGGCGGGGCTTCGGAGATGACTCGGCCGAGGGCGTCCAGGACAGGAGGGGGCCTCTGTGAAGCCAGACACTGACATGTGAGGGAGCAAACAGAGCTCATCTATACGGCTCACAACGCGAGCAACTACGCTGTGGGAACACAGACTCCCTCCTCCCAGCCAACACCACAAACCACACCGGACAGGGGACGTTTTATTATACAACCATTTCACGTTCAGATTCTGCTGTAACCGAAGCATATACACATAAATGCAGCCGTATGTACATTAACACTGGCCTAGGAAGGCTGTGTGACATACTGCCCCCTGGTGGAGGGGAAACTCACGTAGAGCCTCTGCTGGTAGAGCTCGATGAGGCGAGCCAGCACAGCAGCGGCCTGTCCCTGGTAGCTGCTGACGGCACTGGAGAGGGCATCGGCGGCGGCAGAGCGGACCGCCTCCTCGTGATGTGTCACGTCGGCGATCAGCAGACTGCATAGCTCCGGCACCAGCTCCAGGTACAGGGACTGCCAGAGCCTGCGCCCGCATGGAGGGGAAGCAGGGACACAGCTAAGCACAGCCGCTTTGAAAAAGCACTGGGGATTCACTGCTCCACTTTAAGAAAGATTACAAGACCCACAGGGATTGCTGGGTATTGTAGTTCCTATTAACAATAAAATACGTGCTAGCCTACAGTCCACTGGATTCTGTTAGCCTGGCCCTTTTCTCTTAAGCAGGGGTGTCCAATCTTATCTGCAAAGGGCTGTTGTGTATGCAGGTTTTTGGGATAACCTGTAGGTCAGCTGTTCAAACCCAGGTGTGAGGACTCTTCAGCTAATCAGTCCTCTAATTAGCAATCCAATTAGGGAGTAGCAGACGAAAACCCGCATACACACCGGCCCTTTGCGGATAAGATTGGGCACCCCTGCTCTTAAGTATCACAAGTGGTTTAAAATGGAGTGGCAAGGTGTGTGATGTACCTTTAACACTAAGCGTTAATTGTCCTCTGCTCTGCAAAGCCCCCCCAGCCCCCACTCACTTATCAGCCAGGGCGCGGCCCTCCTCCTCCTGGTCGAAGCGGGCCACCCAGAGCCTGCGCAGCACCCCGAGGCCCACTTCAGCCTCCGCATCGGTGGACAGGGCCATCTCCAGCTCCAACAGCCCCTGGGGGTGGGCAGAGTCAGTCAGAGAGCTCAGTGCCCCCCTAATAGCCCGCTTCCTGGCTTAGTCAACAGGCCATCAGCCTCACACTCACCCTGAGGGCAGCATCTCGCACAGAGAAGCAGGGTGACAGCAGGGCCTGCAGCAACACATCGACCTCGGCCTGCTCTGCCAGGGTACAGCCCTGCCCCCCTCCAGCACTGGCACACAAGGAGGTCAGGCAGCTGGAAGCCAGAACCTAAGACACACACACACACAACAATCCTCAGAATGCCAAACCACCCGAACTGCTTCACACACAACTGACAAGTTCTTTTAAATTCTTTTGAAAATAAATTGCAGTACCCATACCTGAAGCCGGGGGGCACCGGTGGAAATAACCTTGGTGAGCAGCAGCAGCATGTTGACACGGGGCAGCATTTCTGGACCATACTGAACACCACAAAAAAAAAAGATAAATGAGCAATACTACATGCATCTCAGAGGCATTTCTTGAACATTCCTTGAAGTTTGGAAAACAGACAAGAACAAAACAGGGGGCAGCGAGAAGCAGGAAGGTACCTCATCAATAAGCAGGTCGGGGGAGTCGCGGGCACGGAGCTGGGCGTGCTCGCTGATGATCTGCAGTGCCTGGACCAGCATGGCCTCCTCCTGGTCGCTGGTGCAAGCTGTCTGGCTCAACATGGCGTGCAACAGCGGGAAGCAGAAGGAAAAGGATGGAGCAGACAGGGGCCTGGCGTCTGTGGGGGGGAAGGTCCTATGGATTATCATCCATCATGTGACCTCAGATTATAAACATGACTGACACCCCGACACTCACCAGTCTTGGCGTCGCGGCGTGGCACAGTATGGCCATGCAGCAGCAGCACCGTGCGCTGGGTGGCCATAGCCAGGCCTTCCTGGCACCACGCCTCCTCTAGGGGGCACTCCGGCTTCAGGACTCGCAATGTTACCTGGCCCACCAGCATGGCTGGGACATGGATAGAATCACAGGCGGTAAAGATAGGTAAATGCCCATGGTCATGGCGACACACCCAAGGCAGGGCTTCACCACACCTTCACATCAAAGTGGCTAATGGTCACAGTCCTGAAATAGTTTGTGTACAGGGAAGCTCCAAAATTGCCCACAAGTGTATTTGTGGGTAACATTCTTCATAAAATAGCCCTTATTTAAAATCGGGTCAATTACCTGGGTGTCATCTAATCAGGCTAATTAACTGCGTATCATGCTGTCATCACTGAAGGAGGGAACATTACCAAGGTGGTGCAGCTCCTTGGGCATCAAGAAGATTCCTATGTCCAGGAAGAGCTGGCGGACGATGGGCGCTGCCAGGGGCGAGTGAAGCAGGGGCATAAGCACCTGCAGGACCCCAGGGAGGTGCCAGGAGAGGTGGGCCGGCCGCCGGCTCAGCAGCGCCCCCAGAAGACGCACAGTGGCCTTCAGTTCTGCCTCTAGCTGAAGACAAAAACAAATGACAGGGAGAGAATAAGTGTGTCCTCCACATGACTGAAAAGGAGAATCAAAAAGCATCACACAAAAGGGGCCAGGAGCTACAAAAGTTCCGCGCTGAGATGGCCCAGGATGGCTCCCTGCACTTTTAAAGATAATGTTGATAACTTCTCTAATTAAACATATGCTTAAAGGCATTTCAGTTACACTGTGTTGGAGTTTTTGTTACAAAAAAAAATCTTCATTTTTACTGTAAATGTATACTGGTTCTAAATATAGGTTATATTTGATTACTAATAATTGGTATCAGCCCTGAAAAATGCCAAATTGAAAAATTGCACAGTGCTACAGGTATTTTATGGTTACTGGCTGTGCTCTCCCAGGAGGCTACGTGCAGCATGCTGCGATCGTGAGCACTGGTGCCCATACCTCCTGCAGTCTCCTGCGGATGGCAGCTTCCTTCTCTAGCTGGCTCTGCACCATCTCCTTCTGCTTGCTGGTCAGCTGCACCTCCTCCTTGATGCCTTTCTTCTTTTTGATCTCCTGAAATGGATGGCGAGGTTCTCGGTTTAGCTCCTAACATGTCAGCCACAAAGGCAGCGAGAGCTGGGCAGGGCACACGCTTTGCTCTGACAGCCGCCTGACGGTAAGCTTTCTCAGCCCGAACCACAGCGCGAACCCCAAAGGACACCATGTGGGAACACAGGGGGGCAACATGCAGACCGCACACATGTGGAATCGGGGGAGGAATCCAATCCACAATGAGGAGAACGGGAATGAACATGGCGTAGGCTAGGACTGACCTCCTGCAGCTCCAGCTCGATAATCTGCTCCTTGAAAGAGTATGCCTTGTTCTCCCTTTTCAGGTTACCCTTCTTGGTGCTCTCCTGCTGGGCACTGAGGAGAGGAGGAGGAGGAGGAGGGTGAGCCACAGACAACTGACCTGGATTCCAGCTGCATGGACAGTCTGCCAGCTATTTAATTTACATTATAATGATAAAAATGCTTTATACGTAAAAAGTTAATATTAACTTTTCACCTACTTCTGTACACAAAAGAAACACATTATTATTAGCAAAAGTAATAATAATTGGATGATTCAGTAATTTGCTTTGAGTTCACAACATTTGGGTTTTAACTGTAGTTCTTTAAGAAGCCCCTCTGTCCCGAATACTTCGTGCCAATGCCACCGATACCTCTGGATGATGCTCTTGTCATAAAGCTCCCCCTCGTGGGTCAGCATGATGGCGTATTCCTCCCGGGTGACCTGCCCCAGCGTGGGGTTCGACAGCCGCTCGGTGACCCGTTCCACCACCCGCGGCAGTAGCTTGTCAGGGGACAGTGTGCACAGGGAGCCCACTGCGTTCTTTGTCGCCTGCAGGACACCATGGGAACAGCAGCTTTGAAAGATTCTCAGCCCGAGGCCTATTGGCTCCCATGCCAATAAAACATCTCCTTCCTTTTGGCAGCAATGGATTCTGGGATTGGGATGTCTTGTTTCTTACCGCCACAGTACCGAAAATGTACCGAACCTTGACTTCAAAACCGAGGTACAAACCTAACTGATTTTTGTGCACCCCTAATCATCACCATCATAATTTCAGTGATTTTAACTTTCAAAAAGAACTTGACCAGGATATCATTTATATTATTTAATTTCTGATAATGAAACGGGATGTTAAAATCGCTCTACGAGCTGTGGCAGCCTTATACCAGGTTGTCGGCATCACTGTCCAGCAGACGAGGAAGGAGTTTCTCCAGGTGTTTGTCAATGAAGCTGGCAGCGTCGACCTTCATGTGCGACAGCAGCACTGGCCACAGCCCCGGACGAGCCAGCTCTACAGGGCACAGGAGAGGGACGGCGTTCAGGGGTTGGGCCCACACATGTCACTCAACTGTCCAATCAGAAGCCCAGGAAGACCACCAGGCCTAAGAATCTGTCCAATCCCAGAACCCAGGCCATTCACTGTGCTCCTTGTTTGGAGGAAAAATATCTAACTTCTGCAGGTGCGAGTACTGCACTGATCTGGTCAGTTCTGTCATGTGCTGATCCTTAATTGTGACGTTTCTTGTCCAGATCAGGATTTTTTTTAGATCTAGCAGATTCTGGGACTAGACAGAAACCCGCAGGACCTGCAGATGCCTGGTGTGG
>JAODJW010000040.1:1117533-1150259 GCA_026777045.1 Hyperopisus bebe | reverse complement strand
TACACGCACTTCCTGCTTCCGGTGTCGCAAATCCTGACGCGCAGTATTTACGTCAACTGCAATCGCTGGTTGTAGCTTATAGGAGATGTCCCCCAAAACTATAAAGCTTGATTTGTGTAACTGCTGAGTAATAATTGTATGACGGCGTTGTACAGCTGTACATGGATTACCTAGTGTTCAGTGTTATAAAACTAATTGTACTATGGGCTACCACAATGATACTGTATTTTTTAGAAATACAACCGTACCCTCGCTCATTCGATACAACTGTTGTAACATCAGCGTTGAAAAGCTCTCCATCAGAATATAGTACACCTTTGCCTTTCACACCAAACTCACCCAGCCATGTCTTTATGGACCTTGCTCTGAGCCCTGGGGCACAGTCATGCTGGAGCAGAAAATGGCCTTCCCCAAACTTGTCCCACAAAGTTGGAAGCATAGAATTGTCCAAAATGTCTTTGTATGCATACGGTGATTGATGGATATTGTATTAGTAAATATATTATTGCAGACTACAATTTTTGTAGTTCTTGTGTTAACTAGGGTGTTTTAAGTATACAAGTACAGGCTACAGAGGCAGAGAATGGCCGCGCTTGCAATTATTTTAATGACATTATCTTGAGATAATGAGAACATTTAGCAGCATGGCAGCGTAAGCCATGTGATTTAAAAGGACTTGCAGCTTATGCAGTATGCAGTTTACATTGATATCTAAGGGTCGCTCTGTTTCAATGCCATTGTGTAGATGGAACAGTGTCAAGCATACAGCACATTTTGCTTAGTGGAAACCCTCCAAGGATTCATAATAATATAAGAAATTTACAAACAACCGGAGGCTGCAGCCAGGGGACAGCAGGGAGGGGACAGTAGGCAGGAGACAGGGGGCTTTAGCTATGGGACAGGGATAAACAGGAAGCTAAATGAATGGAAGTAATGAAGAGGTAAATCTACAGAGATGGAGGAAGTGAAAACAATGGAAGTGAAATTAAAACTGATACACATCATAGTTCATCCATCCCTTCATCCATCCAGTTTCTGTAAAAGCTTATCCTGTTAAGGGTTGTGGGAGACATAGTGAGCGAACAAAATGAATCAGCTGTTCCTGGAAGAAGAGAGGCTTTGAATCCAAGAGTGGGTGGAATTTATTTGGGTGCTGCCATATAATTGGTTTAACTCACATTCCATTTAGCGCTGGGTACATTGTCCTTCACAATAGTATCCTGGCTGACTTCTTCCAGAGAGGGACCGACAGTGCCAAGACTTGGGGAGGGGCTGAAGGAGCAACAGTTGAGATGGAAAACCACCTAGTTACCCGGGCACAGGGGATGAGTGCTTGGCGTGGTCCTGGAAGAGAGGCCATGGAGGTGGCATGGCTACAGCCACAGGAAGGGTGACGCAATGTTCTGAAGCACTAAATTAACAGCGCGGATACCCAGCAGCATGATAGCTAAAGTGTTTCATCCAATAATTATCCATTATTCAAGGGCAAAGCAATTTAATTAACTCTGATCTACAGTAAAGTAATCACCCTTAAGACAAAATCTGAAGATGCAAACTCCAGTCTAAAGACATTCATGGAATATGCTGTATGTTAACATGAGACTGGGAGATGCAAAATCCAATCTAAAGATATACATGCAATGTGCCGTATGTTAACATGCGACTGGGAGATGCAAAATCCCAAAGATATGCAATCCAAAGATATGCATTCAATGTGCATTGAATCCATAGTAGGCCAAACAGTATTCCGTTGTACACATCGTGTTACTTGTTCTTTACCATGTCTAGAGAGGAAAAATGCCATGTGGAGACATATGTGGACACGATTTTTTCCCTGACGGTGTTACATAATAATGTGTGTGTGCGTACATGTAGAATAATAATAATATTAATAATAATAATAATGATTATTATTAATATTATTATTATTTTATTATTATTCTTTGTGACATTTCTTTACTCTATTACTATTCTGTCCCTGTTGAGCCAATATCCTTTTAGAAGACCATTGTTGTCCAGCATCTCCAGTACATTCCACCTTTTTCAGAAGGTGTGGGCCTGTCTGTGTTGGAATGCCACCTTCTTGCGGTCCTCGCTGCTTTCGAGGGCTCCTAAATCCTGGCAGAGTTAGGAGAAGTTTCCTAGGATGAGAAAATTAATAAAACACCCCTACTCTTAAAAGTAGAACCGAAATTGCGTCATTCTGAGACTTTTGGGCCACATATGACCTTCTTCCAACTCCAAGACACTTTATAATTATGAGCACTGATTACCTTTTGAACTGAAACATATAACAATAGATAGAATGAACCGAGGTGCCCAAAATGCAGTTTAACAGCCTTGATTTAATTTCCGTGTGAGACGTATCATCTGGCCCGGATAGCTGGGAACGATTATGGCCACTAGACCAACCTCCTGTCTGACCATTAACAGTAACATTTGTTTCTGCTGACATAGAGTTTGCTTTGTGCTGATGATATCTTCAAGGTGGAAAAGGCTAAAATGAAGGGAATGGAGACAGAATCATCCTTCTGGTAAGCAGGATCAGCAGGAGCAGCTGCTGCGGGGCCATGCTGTGCCATGTCACCTTGGTCATGCTGCTGTCAACTTCACCATCTAGCCTACAGGTGGCCCCACTGGGAACCTATCACCTCTTTTTCAGGACAGCTGGAGAAATGAGGAAGTGCCAGTAAGCCCACTGACATGGCCCTGGACTCTGTGTCACGCCTACTGCAGCAGACTGAGCCTCCCAAGATGGCCCTGTTGCCCCGGGTCACACCTACTGCGGCGGACTGAGCCTCCCAACGTGGCCCCGGGTCACGCCGACTGCGGCGGACTGAGCCTCCCAACACGGCCCCGGGTCACGCCGACTGCGGCGGACTGAGCCTCCCAACAGGGCCCCGGGTCACGCCGACTGCGGCGGACTGAGCCTCCCAACACGCCCCGGGTCATGCCTACTGTGGCGGACTGAGCCTCTCAAAACAGCCCCAGGCCCTAGGTCACACAGACTGGGGAGGAGTGAGCCTCCCAACACAACCCTGGACCCTGAGTCACACCCTCTGCAGCAGAGCGAGCCTCCCGACATGGCCCCAGGTCATGCCTTCTGGGAAGGAGCCTTCAGACACGGCCCCCGGGTCACATCTACTGCGGCAGAGTGAGTCTTCTGACACGGCCCCAGTCACACCTACTGAGGCCATTTATCAAATCGGCAAGCTTCTAAGATACAGAGGGTTAGTCATCTAAGTCACATACTGGCCCTGTGAATCTTTTGCAGAATTTTGGGACATCAAGAAAAAAAATTAATGTTAAAGAAGGCAGAGCTGCACTCAGGCAAGGTGCAATTTGGACATAAGGAGGCAGAGCAGGGCTCTACTGGGTCACATCTGTATTTAAACTCTGTTTAGGAGTGAGTCACTACAACAGACAAAGTTACAGGAAATTTTATTTAGGAACAGACACATTTTGTAATATCACAAGGTAAGGAAGTTTCCCCCAGACTGACAAAATGGCACTGAGGAGTAAAAACACACAAGTTATACATGCGAGACGGACCACAAACTCCAAAGGGAAAACAAAACACATTGACAAGGCGAGATTGTCAGCATTCCAACACCTGATGATCAGCAACATGGAAGGCGGGATATGCTGCTGAAAGAAGACTTGGTCACTTCTGTTGTCAATCAACAGCTTCAAAGTGCTTATTGGAATTTTCAGAGTAGGAAGGGGAGGATCTGCGGCTATTTTCTGGCAAATCTTTGGAAAGCATAGCAGTAAAGTCAATGGTCAAGAAAACTTAACAAGGCAGCAAAACAATTAGAAGTTAGTTTTAATCCCAGACAATCGATCTATACATTTCTGTTGGACAGATATAAGCATTTCTCTCTCTAAACTTTATGGTAGACTTATAATAATTTATATCATTCGTACTGCACCCAGTAGCAGTCAGCATATTATTTTGCAAATAAGCCCCTGACAGTGTAGCCTTTTCCCATCCAGGAGTTACAGCAGTCTGGGAGCTCTAACACAGACCCAGTCATCTCCCTGGTGCCACTGACGCACCATGATTAAACGGTCTCAACCGCCCGCAGCCCGATTCCTGCCATCCACTCCCTGGTGCCTCTCAGTCACACCTCTGCTTATTAAAAAGGACAATAACAATGTACATTTTGACATCAGGCAGTGCGTTCAAAGGGTGGCCCACTGGTAAGCCAGCCAGGTCTGTGCATATTGTTTAGCCCATTTATCAGACTAGCCACTAGGGGGCTCTGTTGCATAATCACTAAGGACACGATTTGCTCGCTGTTAGCTGATGAACCCTAAGTGCAGTGACAGACCAAGGGTTAAGGCCACAGCTTATGTCAGTCTTATGGCACTGTAAACTAGTCCCTAACTCTGTGGTCCGAACTCCTGCCATAGCTTCCCTTCAGATGTAGTTTACTGTGTCAAATAGTTTCACATATATTCTTTATGAGGGTGGCACAGCGTGATTTCTGAATCATTCCACAGTATAAACTGCAGCAACATGATCATTGCCTAATGTCCTTCATAATCACTTAATCTTCAAACGATGTTGCCATTGCCTCCACATTACCACTTTTGTTAAACAAAAATTACATCCAAGAGCTGGCAAGAACACACACTGCCACCTGCTGTACTGGGGTGGTAACACACATGATCAAAGCCAAGATGCATAAGGTGTCAAGCCTTCCGCTCACTATGGATCACATTAAACTTCACCCATACCCTTGACACAACTACAAGCACAGGTGCAATCCAAACCTCACAAGCAGCCCACCTACTCATGTCTGTATCATGGAAGAGCCTCAGTTCCATTCCAGAAGCTGTGTTTAGCTCACCGTTCTCCATCTTAGCTAGATTCCTGAAGGAATAACAAATTGACCAGGGTCCCAGCGTACAGCTCTTTATTTCTCTTCAGAAGCGGAATCAGTTCATGACAAGGCAGCCATTTGCTTCTTGTCCTAAAGCTAATTTTGCTTGGTTGCATCTGAGCGATAAAAAATCACTAATTCCTACAGCGACAGTTACAATGACTGCTATGGATGGTTCCATTATAAACTTATTTCACTGGCTACATTTTTTTCTGTATTTGTATAACATTTACACTTTTAAATCAGCAAAAATTACAAATACAAAACAGTTGACAATAAGAAGTTATTACATTTTGTTGAATGCCAGGTTGTTGATTTTTTCTCTATAACATAATAAAAGAGACTATGGCAACTTTGTGTGACCATTCACTGAATATGCCAACTCTTACCCACAAAGATACACCAGATGTGCACATTTAAATCAAAATAGAAAACAAAGTTTTTTATGTTTCTGGAATGTAGTTCCAGTTTGAGGAAGCGCTTGCAGGGATGTGGCTTCAGGGCCTTCAAGCAGATCTTCCAGAACTGCAACCATACACAGACAGGAAGTGGTTCAGCCTGGTCCTCCATCCCCCACGCGGCGAGAGAGCAAAGTGGCTTGGAGATCCTTCCCATAGTAAAAGGATCAAGGAGATTCGGTATGGAAAAATAAAAGCAGTTTCTGGTTTACTCCAACTTATCTTGTCAAAAAAATATATCTTTTAAAAAAGGCACCATGCACATATTTCAGACATCCAACAGGAAGTTAAAGGAGGACATGGAGGTCACGTCAGCAGCAGCACAGGTCTGTTCACATCCAGGTCAAAAGTTAAGGCTTCTGATGTCACTGTTCTGTAGCTTCTGCACATTCTCTAGTTTTAAGGCAACCTGAAAATATTTAATTAAAAAATTAACAACATACTCTGATAACCTAAGAAGAAATACTTACAAGCAATGGATGAGCAATTTACGCAAGTTAGTCTCTGAAAACATTTTTTGATTAACTGCTCACTCATCTATGATGCTGCATTCATCGAAATGAAGAGACCACAAGTGGCAAGTAAACTTGGTGTCCCTAAACAGACTGACAGAATAAGGAACTGGGAGAGACGGCCAGGAGAGTGGGAGAGCTCACCGTCCATTTGGACTAGGCCTCATTTTCGTACTGACTAAAGCGCTTCTTAGACTTCAGCTCCTTCAGCCACTGTGGAGAGGACTCCTCCCTGCAGAGGACACACACAAACCTCAGACGTTAAAAATGATTCTATATTTTGTGCCATTTGGACAAACTCAGTTTAACCAGAAGGACTGAATTAGTCCTGATAAGTCAGACAAGATCCATCTTAGAGGCATACTCGTTATCTTTTCCACCAGCAGGGGGCAGCACTCTGGAGGCCCGGGGGAGGAAGGGAGATTTGGGTGAACGTGACAGCTGAGAAGGAGCAGGAGTAGGCCCATCGGTCTGACTGTCAGGGTCCCCACGCTTCTTGAGTTGAAACTGCAAGAGAAAGGCCAGCAGGGGGTTTTGAGGAGCAGAGGAATTCTAATGAAGTATGGTGATGAGAGTGAAGTCCCAGTCTTGCTTCCTGCATGTATACCATACATCTCAAGAGCTGATTAGCAGCACAGGTCAGAAATGCTAAAGCCAAAACCAAAGTATGGCAGACTATCACTGGGACTATACAATAAAGCGTTTGAGTGGTACGGCGCCGCACTTTGAGAGCAGCGGGGTCCATGCCAGGGAAGATGGCCGCTCTCTGGAGCTGGGAGCTGGGCGTGCAGGGCACTGATGGCCGGAGCGGCTCCTCCGAGTCAGAATCTGCTTGCTTGGACTGTTCTGCCTTTTCCTCTGGGGGGAGATGAAGGACACTTATGACCACGAAAGACGACTGCAGAGGTTACATGACAAATGTGTCATCATCATCGTCATCCTCATGTTGGCTCTCCTGGCTGCTCCTCCATGGGCTGACGGGCACTAACATGTCTGTCAGGCGGGGACCCTAAGACACCCTATTACTGGCGGCAGGCATTGCGAGAGCGCACCCTCACCTGTTGAGTCGCGGTACATCCAGTCTCGGCTTAGGTCTGCGGGGCCCTCCTGGAGCATGGATAGTGTGGCGCTGTGGCGGGCTGCGCGCGAGGGGAGGGTGCGCCGACTGCGCCGTTTGCTCAGCTGCACCCGCGAGCGCAGGGCGCTGGAGTCAAGCAGATTGGTGGAGGTCTGCTCGACACGTACACGCACACACAAACACAGTAATGGTGAGCAAATGACCTGAACAAACACACTGACCACCAAAGGGGGAGCCTGGAATTATGGGACGAGGGGGTGACTGACCTCAGGGAAGGACAGAGGCTCCGCCTCCCCCTGGGGTGACACTATCGCTGCAGCGGTTGTGTTGAGCTCACTGGGCGTGTGTGGTGCGGTGGGCTTCCAGGGGGGCGGGCTGACGGTGCTTTCCGAGGTGGGGGTGGCGGGAGTCAGGCTGCAGGGATGAGACCGCCAGACAGTTAATAATGTCAAAGCAGCGGGCAGCAGACAAGTCACTGAATTCCAGGCGCAGGAGGTCATGTTTGGCATTAAGCACATAAGTGCCGTCTAATGCACGGCCCACTGGAGCTGCATGTCATGAGCATAAACTCATAAACATAACCCTGCATAAACAAACACTGGTGCACAAGGACAGTGCGCAGTGTCACACTGGGCATGACAATCTGTGAAACTGATATGGTAACATGATCATGTGACCAAACACACAACTGAGGCCCAGGTGAGAGAGGCAGGCATTAATTCCAGAGGGACGGCTGCGTCCTGCCTGTCCTGTCGCACTGCGGCGCTGCGATTACCTGCGTGCCGTCCAAGCAGGTCATCCGAGAGACCGCCCCGTCCTACCCAGCAAAGTTAAAAACGGCAGCCCCCCAAGCCTGGCCGAGGCAGGGTCCATCTGAGAGTCTGTTCCCCTTCTATTTTAGCTCCAAAAAAAACTAATGAGGCTGACAAAGGTTTAAAATATAATTCCCCAGGGAAGCCTTACAAGTGGAACTGGTTGAAGAGCAAAAGCATTTTTGATTCAGTGCTGTGTCGGTGTGCCAGCACATGTTCACATATGCCTTTAACAGGAAAGCTTCCAAGACAGCGGCTGAAGGTATGACACAAGGGACACTAGGGGGCAGCATACTTCTTGTGTCTTACACCTTGCCCAGAGCCGACCTGCCTGTACTGCTGCACATGCTAACGGCACCAAAGCCTAGAGTGCAAGCCGACCCACCTGTCCTCCGTATGCAGGCCTGTCTCCCAGGTGCCGTACTGGCTGTCCGCCTCACGGACCAGCGTGGTGGTGTCTCTGCCCTCCTCCTCGCCACTTGTGCACCTCTTCAGCTGCTCCTGCAGAGACGAAATGAAGTATTGCAGAGGGTGAGCCGACAAGGGGCATTACGGGAGGCCTACTGGCAGGAGTAAAACTGCGGAGTAATGCCTCTGTGGCCCGTTCAGGTTAATTGGGAAGCTGACAAGAAACGGTGTGTGGCTCAGAGGGTCGAGCATCTGTGGCTGTGATCAAAAGGTCGTCGGTTCGAGTCCTGGCCTTAGCTGGATAGTCACATCTTGGCTGGGCCCTTGATCAAGGCCCTCAGTGTGCCTGATAGCCAGTCTGACCTTGCGCTCAGACCCCAAGCTTCACTCTTGACTGTATGTGTCAAGGAGAGCAAAACGGGACACAAGCAAAGCTGCATGACAATGACAGTGCAAACAGAGAATCCCTTTAGAACTGTGCATTGCATGAAGCCATTTCGAAAAACGGGGTTGGAGGTTCCCACTTAAGGTGTCCCTGATCTCTCTCTCTCTCTCTCTCTCTCTCTCACACACACACACACACACACACACACACACACACACGCGTAACCAAATGTACCTGCAAAGAGGAAACTTGACATAATACCATCATTGAGGTTGTAGCAGTTGTGATATTTAAAGGTTCCATTTCCTCTTTTGAGGTCTCAGACTCAGTCATAAAACAATACCTGAGTGGGAAGAGAACAGGCAATGCAACAGGGTTTATGCTGAGAGCAACTTTCCCGTGTGACGGACTTCTTGGCGCGTGGCTGCTTTTAACAGAGCAGGAGGCTGTTAATGGTATCATTTCTTCCCAGCAGGACATGGAAAGGAAATCTGCAGGAGCCAGTAAGCTCAAACACATGCAGAGGCAGGGGTGCGATAGCGGCCTGCAGGAAGTCAGGAGCCCAGCATTGCAGTGGGGGCTACTGCCCCTCCCCCAAACCCCAAAAGTACCCAAGTACTGCATTGCTGTAGGGCCATCTACCTGCAAAGGCAGAAAGGCAGCACTGCACAGGAGCTCGTGTTCTTACGGCTCTGTAAGTGTGTTGAGAGCAGGGCCAGTAAGTCCTTGGAGCAAACTAGGTGATAAGGGCTTTGCTCAGGGACGCAACGGTGACATCATTCCACCATCCCAGGAAAAGACAGGCCGGCAGGAGGAGCACAGAACAATCTGTCCTGATGCAGGAACATGCCAGATGCAGATAAACAAACAAACCACAACGATGTGCAGCATCTCCATAAGCTGGCGGGGCTTCATGAGCAGCCAGACAGCAGCAGGCTGACCTGAGCACGGTCAACCTCAGTCTCACCCCTCGGCCACGACAGACACGATGGTGGGGGTGACACCGCCCAGCTGCGCTGACATTTCTCTGTGTCCTCGTCTGATCTTACTGAGGAAACGAAAGCAAGAGGGGGGAGGTAGCCCTGTGAAGGTGGGCCCTGTATCACACATACGGTCGCTGCTGGAGGCTCTCTTAGGACCCGTTTCTTCACTGGGGACCAGAGCAAAACAACTTCTCCATTCCTCTCCTGCAGCAGAGTTCTCTGTCCCCGGTCACCCTCGCTTCCTCCTCTGCAGTAGTACTCCCTGTACTGTCACCCTCCATTCCTCTCCTGCAGCAGGGTTCTCTGTCCTTGGTCACCCTCTCTTCTTCCTCTGCAATAGTACTCATCATACAATCAAGCTCAATTCCTCTCCTACAGTAGAATTCTCCATATGGAGTCAACTTCCATTGCTCCTCTGCAGTAGTACTCCCTGTACACAGTCATCCTCCGTTCCTCCTCTGCATCAGTACCTGTAGTACGCCAATCACCCTCCATTCCTTCTCTGCAGTGGTACTCGCAGTACAGTCACCCTCCATTCCAGCACTACAACAATAGATGCATCCAGGTGTAACCCATCAAGACATCCCCCCCGCCCTTTCACCTTCCCAAAAAAACACTCTGCTTGGTGTATTTTACAGTTAAAAAAGACAGATAAACCATCCTGAAGATTGAATGCAGCACCAGAACCGGAACAGGCACACATGCCCCTCGGTAAAAGCGAACACCCCAGCAAGCTGCGTGTGGAGGCGGTATCCATGGTGACAGCCCTTCTCACATGGCCTGAGCATCCATCTGACCCCCTCCCTGAAGACTTAGACCTGCTGCAGAGAGAACAGCAAACTGACAGTCGATACGTTGGCTGCACTGAAATTAGTCCGGACCCACTTTACGCAGTGACCCCAGCTGAGGTGTGTTTGCGTTTGTGTGTGTGTGTGTGTGTGTGTGTGTGTGTGTGGTACAGGATCCCCTGCAGGTTCGATGCGTCACGCAGAAGCCAAGGAGCACATGAGGGTTCCTCCCACACTCTGAGACACATCAGGACACCTCTAACAGAAGCCCAGTGTCACACGGCTTCAGTCACGTGATCCACAAGCTCTGCCTGCAAGGTACATCTGCAGAATCCCGCGCTGATGTCAGAGCCCTGAAAATCATGACGAGCACGGAGCTGTGCAGTGCTGCGCCGCCAGGAGGTCAGGCACATGCCGGGACGGCTGATTAGAAGGTGACCAGAGCAGGTTATGGAAAAGAGCAGCGGTCATAAGATGGGGGGGAGCAGGAGGTGCGTGTTCCAGAAAGAACCGAGCGGACACGCGGGAGTGGAGCACGAGGCGTTCGAGGGTCTTACAGGGGACAGTGCACCGGGGTCCTCAGTCGGGTCGACGGAACGCTTCCGTAAGGAGAGCCGCTGCTGGCTGCGGAGTGAAAAGCGGCGGAAGGACTCTCTACTCCGAGAGGCCAAGCCCCGCAGCGAAGCGGCCCTCTTGAACCCGCTGCCATCTGCTGCCAGGCCCAGCGCCCCCTGCAGGGAGCGCCGCACGCTGCCCACCCAGCCGGACACCTGCATGTGAGCTACCGACAGCTTGTCCCCGAGGTACTCCATGGTCAGGCGGGGGTGGGTTTTCGCTGGGGGAGGGGCTGCGCTACAGGTCCACAGATCCAGTTCAGCGGCACCGTGAAGGCCAGCCCACAATGCTCATCCAGAAGGTGGTGCTCAGGAAGCTGGGCGAGCCCACAGTCTATGAGAGTGTGCAGAGTGGCAGGTGCCCGCTCTCCTGGTGCCCAGGGTTCGGGGCCCGGTCTCCGCAGACAGAGCGTGACGCGGTCGCGGTCACGGCCTTAGCAAGGCCGCAGCAGTCAGAGCGGTCCTAAGAGTTCACGGTCCCTGACCCAGCCAGCGGTGTCCTCTTTCTGTGCACACGCTCCAGAACGTTCAGTCAAGGAATCAGGTTCAACATGCAGCTGTAGCCAGATCAGCAACGTCTGACCCCCAGA
Source organism: Hyperopisus bebe (assembly GCA_026777045.1). NCBI lineage: Eukaryota > Metazoa > Chordata > Actinopteri > Osteoglossiformes > Mormyridae > Hyperopisus > Hyperopisus bebe. The sequence goes on along the minus strand of JAODJW010000040.1, from coordinate 1,138,742 downwards.
GCACATGCGTGTCCCAGGGCATGTGTGACTGACGCACTCTGCAGAACTGACCCTCCGACCCAACGGACTCAGCAGAGGCTCGGCACACGGGCTCCTCCCAGGAGACCGGCAGCAGCTCCCTGCCACCCTGAAGAGAAGCTCCTAGGTCGTCCTTTTGTAGGATTCCCCGCGGCACAGATCAACACGCCAAGCTCAGATCCGTGCAGAAGAAGCCCGATCAAAAAACAGATAGTGGGACGAGGGATCCAGGCAAGTGGGCAAGCGAGGGAGGAGGAAGGCAGGAGGAGATACAGCCTCAGCAGGGTGAGCGTCTCTGGCACACTGCTGCCGGAGCGGGCAGGTCCACTGCTACTGCGTCAGCGCTGTGCTGCTCTGTTGTGAGTTCCACGGGGCTTAGGCTTGCGTGCGTGTGTGTGTGTGTGTGTGTGTGTGCCTGTGTGCACGCGTGTGAAGGGACAGCTATATGCGTTTCCTTGGGATAACAGGGGTGGTGATGTATATTGGGGCTGCCTCTCTCTCCCTGTTTCCGAGCATCGCTGTAGGTTTTGGGGGGGGGGGGGGCTGCGACATGGGTTTCTATGTCAGAAGGGATGGGGAGAGAGAGCGTGAGAGAGAGAGTGTGTGTGAGGGGGGAGGGAGAGAGAGAGGCAGGGGAGAGGGCGGGAGAGCAAAAGGGAGGGAAGGAGAGAGAGGGTGAGAGAGACATAGAAAGGGAGGGAGCAAGACGAGGGGAGAAGAAAAGAGAACAACATTTATGTAATGCTGACATTTATGAAAGATGCTGAGAAATGGAGGAGGAAGCTCCCCTTTAAAATGCTTCACACCAAAAAGCCAGTGCTCCCGACAGGATGCAGCATCCTCCCATTCACTCACTGCTGCCTCGTCCAGCCGGGAAACGCGTCGCAGTGAAATGGAGCACAGAGATATGGGGGGAAAGCTAAACTCAGGAAGAGCGCGGGGGGGTGTAAGGTAAGAGCCTGGGGTGCACCACAGCACCCACACCCTCCCACCGATGCGACGAGGCTTCACCTCCAGGATATACCAGCAACCCCAGACGGCAGGAGATGTTATTTCAGCCGAGCCGCACTGCCACACCGCTACACGCTTACTATTAACAGAAAAACCTCTGCCAGCTGCCACAGGCAGGGGGCGCTCACGCAAAAGGGCACATATTACGAGGCTGCAGTCCCACCGAGGAAACCTGGCCGGCAGGCCAACAGGGAAGAGCCACTGGGGGCATCCGGGTGGTAAGGGGTAGCCCCACCCCCCTCGGGCGTACAGGTCACCATGATCAGCCTCACACCCGCTTGTCATTCGGGGGGGATGGGGGGGTTTCGGCAGCCTCCACCACTGGCTGATGTTGCAACAAAAGTGAAAATGAAGCATTACTGATCTGTAAGTGCAGTGATCGTGTGCGTCGTTAGCGGTGTACACCAACGTGAGATGCATCCCAAAAATGGGGGGACAGTGATCACTGGTCATTGTTGACACACCACACAATGCACAATAACGAAATGTGTCCTCTGCATTTAACCCATATGTGACATCGTACGGGGTAGCTAATTCAGCGCCCGGGGAGCAGTGCTTGGGGGCGGTACCTTGCTCAGGGTACCTCAGTGGTACTTTGCTGGTCAGGGATTCGAACTACAAGTGTGCTTCCCTAACCATTAAGCCACCACTGCACAGGTGAAAGGAAGAGAGACAGAGAGAAAGACAGTTTTTTTTTTTTAAAAGGACACAGCTATTATAGCATGACATTTCACAAGCACTGCATGTGAAGTAAGAGTGGGCTCATCATCCCTGTAAGCTGGAAAGTCACATCAACTTCACAGCTGTTCAAGTGCGACTTCCGGAGAGCTTCTGGGCTTACTGTATCTAGATGGTCACACATACTTCCATTAATTCCTATTCAAGGTAGGCTGCAAATTCTATAAATTCATGCGACATCCCTTAGGCCCAGTTTCAGTTTGTTTTACTTATTGTACACTAACAGAATATTTTCAGTTTGTGTTAAATGTATCAACAAATTTATTGTAGAGCTGTGAATGGGCCCCACTCAACCTGGCCAGCGGACCCCCCCCACCCAAACAGTGCCCCACAATCACCATGAACATCCAGGAACACAAGACCTTCCGAGTTAAGCTGAGAGCACAGAGCCAGAACGACAGCAGCTTCCCCTTACAGAGTCCCTCGCACCTGCAGAGCCCAAGCTATTGTAACACGTTTATCTCCAGATCGCCGCCGATGAAAGATCACAGCGGATATTTCCACACCTGCAGGAACTGAACCCACTGCCTGGTGCTGTACAAGCCGCACTCTCCACAGCAGCTGCACCCCAACCCACCCGATCTGACTCCCCACCCTGCACTTCCCGGCATCGTAGACCCATCTCACAACATCCCAGCATCATGAAAATACTGTACACAAAGCAAGTACCCCCTAACGGCACCCCCCTCTGGAGGTGTGAAGGAGACCAGGCTCACAAAACCCAGGATAAAAACTCATTTTTAAATAGAACCCCCCCTCCCTGGGGATCCCTCCGGTCCACCATCAGGGGGTTGCCTGCCATTTAGTGGCTCTCCTTGCTCGCTCGCTCGCTCACTCACCCACAGCCACTGTAGGGGCCACAGGAAGGCCGGGCACGCATAGTATGCCATCCTGCTGACACTCTGTGTGCCGCGCCTGCTATTCCTGCCTCTGCACGCCCCGTCGACCCTGCCCGCACGCGGCACTCTAAGGAACAGACACCCTCAGGCACTGACACCAGAGGGGCAGCGAGCAGCGGGCTGTTCCAACTCAGGGTGAGTGGGTGAGAGAGAGAGAGAGAGAGAGAGAGAGAGAGAGAGAGAGAGAGAGAGAGAGAGAGAGAGCGAGCTAAAATACAGTGGTGCAAGGGAAGGATGTATAATTCAAGAGGCGCGTACTTCCTTTCAGAGACCACAGACACACACAGGCAAACTCATGACTACACACACACACACACACACACAGCCAGAGAGCAGCTGATATTAGACAGAATAACCATTAATGATCTGGTATGAGAATCATGAGTTACAGAAATCCAATAGGAGACATCTGATAATCATACCAAACGACGACACCATCCCCTAAGCTCAATAGGTCACAGATCGAACAGGTCTCATGCAGATTGGACGGTGAGGAAATATGACGCAGGAAGTAACTGCCATTATGCCTGTGCTGCACTTAAACCACTCAGCATACAAACTTCCTTCTGGCTGGACAATAAATAAAATGCAGAGTCCATTATATCTGAACACGACCAGCAGAGGGCAGCAGAGAGAGTCATACGCAGCAGTAATGCAGGAAGCCCACAGCCTGGCAGCCATTCAGAGCTGGCAGGTCTCCATTACTGGAAAACCCCATTAGCATGAAGTGGGTAGGCAGGGTGCTCATCCCCAGGCGTGCTGACTCCGGGGCTGGCATCCGTGCCGGGCTCCGCTGGCCAGGGCTCTGTATCGGCAAGCCCAAGGGGCCCAGGGGTCACGTGGAGTTCAGAGCACCCAGAGGAGCAGCACCATTGTGTAGTGACACTGAGCTTCCTGCGGGGGCTCTGTTACACACAGTGGGGGGGGGGGGGGGCATGTATGTATGTAGTGTCTGTGTGCGTGCGCGTGTCTGTGCGTGTGTGTCTGAATGTGTGCGCGCGTGTGTGTGTGGGTGGGTGTCTGTGCATGTGTGCTATGTACGTGTTTCAAATCCCAGAGCTGGCCCACGAACGCCATCCAGATCTACATCTTGCCAATCCAGCAGCCGGTGTGTTTACTTAACCTCCCTCCACCCTGGCAGATCAGAATATCCCTCCATTAGCTAGACCTCTCTCTCCCTCCATCCTGTCCAGCTGCAAAGCATCTGAGTGTGAAGCCAGCAGAGGAGGAGGAGAGGAGGGAGGCCATGCCTGTTTTATTGCTCAGCTACCACATGCAAGCACACACACACACACACACACACACACACACACACACACACACACACACACACACACACACACACGCACACACGCACGCACGCACACATGTCAAAGTTGCGTCAATAATAACAGGAAATGGGAATGACTGACCCAGCGAACATCGTCCCCAGTGTCTCCTTGACAAAGGCTTCTTCGTCGTAATGCCGGAAGCTGGCCAGGTTTGCCCCCAGTGCCTGGCAGAAGAAGTCTGCCTCGGTCCAGGAGCGCTTCATCAGGATTTTCTCACTATGAAACACCTAAACGAGATCCATCCTCAGGTTCCCGTTAATATGGCCACCAGCCTGGGCCTCCCCCCAACACCATTACACAATGGCACATAGACCCGGTTCGATGCTACGGAAGAGCACAAAGCTCAGAGAACTTGCCTAAACTATCTGCCAGCCAGCTAGGTATTCAGCCGGGTGTTAACCTGCAGGGCACTGCTGCCTTCCCACCTTCATTAGCATTTCAGGAACACGATTCCTAGCTACTTTCCTTTCACCCTTAATGTACCCAAGAAAACACACAATGCTAAGTTAGCATCAGGCTATGAAAGTGTCACTCAACAGCGGCACTACAGGAGCAACTCGAAGCATGAAGATCTCAACAATGCAGAGACAGTTAGTCAAAGGCCACAGTGGCGACGGCTTCGAAACCGGTGCCTAATTCTGCTAGCAAATAATGATAAGCTGGAACAGATAACAGAAGTGTGCCAGCCACATGGTCTGATTGGTTGGCTGGTAGATGGTATTCTAAGGATCACCTGACCTTGTAACAGTGAAGCAGTCCGGGCTTGCTTTGCCAGCCGGTTGGGCAAGGGGCAGAACTGTTGATGTGCACCGTGGAGTCCTGGGTCTCCTGGCGACTGCCAATCCTCTGCTTGCATATCGACAGGGCCTTGTGGGATTTGCAGTCCTTGACCTCCCAACGGCCGAGAGCCTGACCGCCTGTGAGCGCCACACAGCCGCCGGCACTGACTGCGGGAGACAGAGCAGGTGCTGGCCGTTAAAGCTAGTAAGAGAAAATCCACACTGTGCAAGATAAAACAACACCATCAATAAGAGTGCATCCACCCATCCTCCATCTCTGCAGGTCCAGTACACTGTTACACTGAGCCTGGAGTCTATCCCAGGATGCAGATGGAACGAGGCTGGGGACACCCTGGACAGGGTCTAAATGGTGGATGAACAATAATTGTCATTACTCATTCACAACTGCTGATCCATTTTTTTATACCTGTTAGACCTATGCAGGGTCATGGGGGTCTGGAAGCCTATCCCAGAAGCCATTGGGCACACGGCAGGAAATAACCTAGGGTGGGGCACCAACCCAACCCAGGCCACACACACCATTCGCTCAGTCACCCCTACCGACAATTTGGTAAGTCAAATTCATTTTAGCATGATTGGGGGGGAGCCCAGAATACCAGGAAGAAACTCCACAACAACATGGGAAGAACATGCATCACGGACCCGTGGTGAGGACTTCATCTTTTTTCTGTTCACCTATTTTAATGATTATCCCATTGAGGGTGTCCTAGAACCTATCCCATAAAGCACTGGGGCAAGGCAGGAGATCAGTCAGATGGGACGGCTATCCATTGTGGGATTTCAATAAAAGTGACCCTAAAAACACAAGCGTGCACTTGTGCGACTGCCAAGCTACCATCAGCCCTTAAGCTGCAAACACGCCAAGAGCTGAGACACGAACAGGAAGTGGACGATTCCGGGCCGAATGCAGGTAATCGGTCTTGAGGAGGATGGGGGGCCAGCTTGGGGGTGGAAGGGGGGGTTCGGCCACTGGGAGCTGGACTATGTGAGAGGAGAGGATTAAGAAGGAAAAAACAGTAAGGAAGGAAGAACGCACGACCTTCACGTCGCCCCAGCCAGTGCCAAAAATGTCATCGTGATTTTAGCGGCCGATCTGTCCGCTTGGAGCTGCAGACGGAGGTGTAAAGCAAGGTACGGTTACATTCCTGTATAAATGACAGCTGAACAGGAACAAAGGAGTCTTTGAATAGCAGAGGACAAAGCGTGAGGCTTAGGCACTGAGCAGCCTTTGAAAAACATGTAAACCTCTGGCATCTATTAAAAAACACACCAATATCTCCTGTCATTTGATAATTTACCCATCAGGCCTTGCAGAGAATAATCCAGTATCTTATTTCTTATACCACCAAATGGTTTATGCCAAAGGAATTCCATTAATGTTCCATTTCTTTATGAAATCATGTGACATACAACGTTGGGGGTCTTAGGGATCGGACTGTAGTTATATATAGAAAACAAATCTCAAGAATTCCATAACATCAAATGCCTCGAGTGTCGAGTTAGGGAGAAAATGAGATGAGATTCGGGCTACATAACAGGGTTTGATGTTTACCAGAAACCCCACAAAAAAAAAGGTAAAAAATTGTGTCTGGTGTTTCTCGTGCGAACAGGGACCAGCCGGAATGTGCAGCAGTCACACAGGGGGCAATAATTACAGCTATTTCAGCCCCTCTTCCTAGCGCCGAAAAAGCCATTAATTACATGCAAATGATGCTCCCTTAGTGAGTCAGGAAGCTTCCGGCAATGTCGCCCTCCGATAGCTGTGTGAGGAATCTGAACGCAAGACGACCTTCTGTGGGGGAGGCTGTTTCTCTATTACCTGTCTCTTAAAGGGTAATACCGCAGACTGGTGTTAAGGTTTCAAACAAGGACTTTTGTCTAATGCTTGTTAAACATACAGGCCCAGCATTGACCAAAGACAGCAGTCATGGGGGGGGGGGATTTCCTCAGGTTACGCACCTGGCTGGTGTCTGTTCCAGTTCGTGTAGAGCAGCGGTTCGCCCAGTCCATTCTGTGCCAGCCAGCTGTATTCGCCGGTTCTGTTGCGGTCCTGTAGGGCGGTCCAGTAGTATTGAGTGGAGTTCATGCTCAGGGTGTTTATTAGGCTGTTCAGGAAGGCTTGTTCAAACCTGCGTGGGTGAGGGAGAGAATGGTCTGAGGGGGTGGGTAATATGGCGTTCTCATAATTCCACTCAAATCCATCCGTTTTCATAACTCAGTTATCTGACGTGGAGTCACAGTGACCTAGGGCACCCAGCAGGGGGCAATGAACACCCTGGACGTGATGCCAGATTATCGCAGGATACACACGCATACTCAAATCACATACTGTGGGCCTTTTAGGGACACCGATTGACCCAACTGCATATTTATGGACTAAGGGAGGAAAGTCGAAGGAGATGTGCACCAACACGCCAATTCCACATACAGGGTGGGGGCTGGAATTCAAAATGGCACCCTGGGGGCAAGCAGTCACCCACCAAGCCACCGGTTGACCATGCTAACGTTACTGAAACTTCGGGCAAGGCGGGCGTACCTATTCATCACCGTCACCAGGGCGGCGCCACAGTAATACCCCTTCATGGCGTCCTCGTAGCTCTGCTGGTGACGACCCACCTTGTAGCAGAAATGACGTCTCCGCTTCCAGCCCTTGAAGGACAAAGGAATCCGGAATGAGCTAACAGCAAACAAGGGGAGGACGGATAAAGATGGGCCAGTGGGCTGCTTGGACCGGAATTTTCCGGTGTGCTCCCAAGACCCCCATGATGAGAAGCCAGCGGTGGAGAGCCCTTTTTTATTGGAACCAGACCTGTAAGCTATGGCAGAGCAGGATGGCCTCCAATGCTGCAACGGACGAGTAGGAACAAGCTCCTGAAGTGACAGCAGAAGGACAGTGTACCCACATTCTAAAACGAATGCTTATATCACGTATCGTATATAAATCGCCCAGCGTAGCTTCCTTAGAACATTCAAAACGTAGATATCGAAACATAGATAGCACACTACTGAAGACAGATAACAGAACATAAAACTGCATTTATATCTATATACACTATATGAACAAAAGTACTGGGACACACCTCTTAACCGCATAAAGTAAGAGAATGGAGTTACTGAATACTGAGGCGCATAGTGTGTAAAGGTGGCCAATGCTCTGTTCACTCAATAACTGCAGAGTCCCACCTCCTCTGCCATTAACCCCAGCAGAAAACTGTGTGGGGAGCTTCATGAAATGGGCTTCCATGGCCGAGCAGCTGCATGCAAGCCTCACATCACTGAACACGATGCCAAGCGTCAGATAGAGTGCTGTAAAGCACGCTGCCACTGGACTCTGAAGCAGTGGAAACGTGTTCTGTGGAGTGACGAATCACACTTCTCTGTCTGACAGTCTGATGGAAGAGTCTGGGTTTGGCAGATGCCAGGAGAATGTTAGGTGTCTGACTGCATTGTGCCAACTGTAAAGTTTGATGGAGGAGGGATAATGGTATGGGGTTGTTTTTCAGGGGTTGGGTTAGGCGCCTTAGTTACAGTGAATGGACTCCTAATGCTTCAGCAAGACATTTTGGACAATTCTATGCCTCCGGCTTTGTGGGAATAGTCTGGGGGGGGCCCTTTTCCGTTCCAGCATGACTGTGCCTCTGTGCACAAAGCAAGGTCCACAAAGACATGGTTGGGTGAATTTGTTGTCCAGGAATTTGACAGGTCTGCACAGAGCCCTGACCTTAATCACGGGTGTCCCAATACATTTGCCCATATAGTATATTATCCATTTATACAGTAAATATTTGATTCACTGCTCTCGTGACTAAACAGGTCAGGTCAGGTCAAATGTTTTAAAGTTTAAGTTTTTGGTGTTAGGTTTCTGGTTTAAATAGTGAGAGGATTATGGGAGTTTGAACACAAAAACAGCCTCTTTCCATTTATCAGCTGTTGATCTGAATCTCTCCAGCACCGCCCTGCTGCCCGCTCCAGAAAAATCCTAGGTGTGAAAAACTATTAACAACAGGAGGCAGTTTTAAGTGACTTTAACGATATAATTTGTACGTTGTCATCAGGTGAACGTGGCACAGAGTGGCGTTTCTACCAAAAAAAAAAAAGAAAAATAATAATAATAAAACTTGCACTGCTGGCTAAATATGCATCTCATCTCCTGGCCTTCCCACCTACTTCAGGGTCTCCTGGATTCACTCCACGTGACTATTAATCTCTCGTGAGCTTTTCGAGCGGTTTTAGAACGGGGCTCTACAGAGAAGACAGATGATATGTCAGTGAGATATTTAAACCGCCATCACCACCCAGCTTAAGAGTTTTGACGGACGCATCTGCTGGCAAGGATCGGCTGAGGGTTTTCCAGGCTGCGTTCATTCAACCTGGCATACATTTACTAACTCATGATGCAGATGCCACAAGCGTGTGGTCATCCAAGCTACGAAACAGGTCGAAGCCTGAATTTCCACAGCTGACTTGCAAACAAACACTGACTTGGACTGCTAATTTGAGGAAAAATGCAGGCACAGTATTGGCCTCTGTCAGGAAGCCGTGACTTTAACCAAGTTCCCTTGTGACTAAATAAGGTTGTTTTCAAACCAAAAACTAATCAAATCAAACTCCATTTATCAAATGCACAAAAGTATGGAATACAGCAGGAGACATGTGCAATAAAATGAGTCTCCCAGAATAAAGTAAAATAATTAAAAAGTAAAGGAAAAATAAATATTAAGATAAAAATGTGCAAAAAGTCCGTAACTTCAGCCTGAGTAGCTACTGAACAGCCTCACTGCTCGCGGGCAGTAGGAGTATAGAGTTGTGCCAAAAGGTCTTGGGCGCTCAGTAGGACCCACCTCAGCACATCCTTTATCCGCTGCTCCGGCTTCCCTGATGGGGATGAGACCCAGCTTCCGGCAGACCGAGGGTAGCTTCGCACCACAGGGAGCTAGCAGCCAGTTTCCGTGCTTAGAAGTAAAATCAAATAAAAAAAATAAACAAAATAAACTTCAGCAACGGCTTACGAGCTGAATGCAAACGCCCCTCCGGAGAGCCCAGACGTCACAGGAGGGCCAACGGGTCCCACGTACCTCCCGGTGCGTCTTGGCACAGAGCGGCCCGTGGCCTTGGCGGAGGTCAGGCTCGTGCCTGTGCCAGAACGTGACGGACGTGGGCGTGCCGTCGGACCACTCGAAGACCACCGAGGTCTCGCTCCTCAGGCCGATCCAAGCCTCCAGGGACGATTCTGGAAGTTTCCGTGACAAGCAACGGATGCAAGGTCAGCATCAGACACGAGCTATTTTTATCATCCTCCCAGTGAAGTGGGGGTGAAGGATGGTGTGAATTATATGGCAAACAGAAAAGGTTATGATTTCCCATCAAACTAGTTCCTCCTGCCCATGTTCCCCCTCACAGCCGTCGGTCCCCAAACCCCGCGAGCGGCCGAGCTCACGGTTAGCGAGGAGTCCCAGCAGGAGCTCGACCTCCGCCAGGGAGTGCACGCTGGTCAGATTGGCTCCCAGTGACCGACAGGAGGCGGAAGCATCTGGCCAGCTCTGTGGCTCCTCCAGGACCCGGTAGCAGAAGCGGTTTTGGGGAGTCCAGCCTTCGGGACACACTGTGCCATAGTGCTGCCAGTTACCTGGGGGGTGGGACATAACCGAATGGGGTGGGGCCTATAAGGTCACATTATCATTTTACTCACAGCCTATTTGCTCAAGTTGTTCCCATGTATCAGCCATGTATCATAGATTTCTCACCTCTGTTACTGGCATTTTTATTAAGATCAACGGAGAACAACATCTATCTGATTCAGATCTCATTGAAAGATACCGAAGCAGACCAGAAATCTAGCAGTTCCCTTGAAGAGCAAGTTTTCCTGTCGTTCTTAGCTAAGAAACTCATAAAGCAAAGCATGACTGGGGTTGCCATAACAAAGATAACGATGTGTGATCACTGAACACAAACATCCCCCAGAAGAACCCTCCCTCCAGATGGGGTGCGACAGGGTGCAAGAGGAGGAAGGGGGCTTCCCCGAGGCTTACTGAAGGGCTCCGCCCTCCTGCTGTCATTGGGTGTCTTCTTACAGATGTAGGGCAGTGCCGACTCACAAGACAGGCTCTGCCATGGATGATGGCCGGAGGTGGAGTTGTACACCCCACACTGCCTCTCGCGGCGAGACGGCGCGGTGATGCCTGCAGGGCGGCGACACAGGTGAGGCGAAACAGCGGCGGTGCTGAGTCATGGGGCAGACGGCCTGCTAGCGGCAGTCATTTTTTCCACCACAGAAAGATGACGTGAGAATCATAATAAATGTTATCACACACCCAAACAAGAGGAAAAAATGCTTAGACATCTTGTGCAAAGAGGGCAAAAAGACTCTTCATTAGATAGAGCAGGGGTTCCCATTGACTGCTTGCCAATAAACTTTTTAACTCAGAACAGCTCAATCATAATCTGAGTTTCAATTTATTATTTCAATTTATTCACTACTACTTGTTTTACATAAAACTATTGGTTGCTTCTAATGTGATATATATTTTTTGTAAACAAATTAATAAAGTAATGATTTTTGTTATTAAACCAATCAATCTGCAATAGTTTTGCTGAATTAAGCAAATATCCCAAGGCTTTCTGTGAGCGCTGTGTGTGAGGAAGGCTTTAGCCCCGCAAAAATGTTTGTTAGCCACCCAAATAAATGTAAACTAAGTAGCAGGTCCTCCAACTTAAAGGGAAATTTGGGGGTCGGCAGTTGGATTGGTAATCCAGTCACCAGAAAAAAGCTCACACTGGTCCATTTGGACTGGTGTGGTGCTGAGGTATCACCTGTCGCACGGCTGGGCTCAGGTTTTCATCCCTGAGGTGGTTTGTCGTGTGGTGAGTGCAGCAACACGCTGTAATCAGTGCTTGTTCCTTACCTTCTCCTACCTCCTAACTAGTTTAAAGCATTTTCTCGTTCATTTTCATTACAATTCATCAATTGTTGTTCACCTTCCCCTGCCCTGCACATTTTTGCTGCCCTGCACATTTTTGCTTAGGGGAATGCAGCAAGCAACCGATGGCTTCGTCCAAACTGCCCCACTAAGGATCTCATCCTAGAATCGCCCAAAGGTGTCTGATTTACTGCCGGTCCCCAGGCCAACAAAAAGGTCCTCAAGCAGAAGAAGTTACCTTCTGTGAAGTTGACCAATGCCAAGGGAGCGCCATCGGACCAGTTCCAGCCGGCGTTCTCGTCTAGGTGATTCAGGCCGATCCACACCACCACACCCACGTCGTTCAGCCTGTCTGCAAACCAGACCGCAGGTTGGAGGGCCGGGCGTCTGCGTACCCGGGGCAACTCGGGGGTGGTTGTGGGGCCCATACCTCTGATGTATTTCTGCTCTGTGAGATCCGTGATGCTGAGGAGGCCCCCACCCTGCGCCCGGCAAGATGAGTGTGCCTGCCCCCATGTCATGATGCTGTACAGGTTGAACTGATAGCACGCCCGTGTCTCTGCGTTCTGGTCCCAGAATGTGTCACAGCCCGACTCTGAAAATACAGAGTAACATACTAACCGGCCCACCAATCAAGATGCTCCGGGATTCCAAGTCTATTCCCGGAACTACAGGGCGTAGGCAGGGTACACCCTAGATGAGACACCATTACGTAATTAAGAGCAATTTAAAAGTCACTAATTTCCACTGGGAACAAACAGTGGACTGAGACAGTATCGACACAGAGGAAAGCACAAGGACCGGACCTGGCCTTCAACCTGTAGCCCACAATTTGGCAGCTAGAGAAACTTGTCATTGAGCTGCGGCGCCACCTGCTGGTCAACATGCATGTTAATATGGATATCTATGAAAGGGCGGCAGAGGGACACGTGGTACCTGTACTTGGGCAGAACCCCCACTTCTCATCCTGGTCGTATCTGCTAGTGGTGGCACACCAGCGGTAGTGATCCTCACGGCCCTCGCTGGTGCATTCTGGGTACCACTTACTGTTGTACTTGAATGGCAGGGCACAGGGCATCCCCTGGGCATTGCCCAACAGTGTGTGGATCTCTGTGGCAAAGACAGCAAAAGTTTATTCCCAGAACTACAGGAGCGGTGCACATTTTTCAAGCCACCGTGGGAGGACATTGCCGTGTTCCTTGCCTTCATAGGGGTAGGCGCAGGGGCCTTCCCCAGTGGTGAAGTATCTCCTCCACTGGTGGTATGCAGTTCTTTTAGCTACCACCAGGCGGCCCGTGACGGCCAGCCTGAACTGGGAGGCTCCAAAAAGAGTGTCCCCACTGCAACGCCACCACAGGGTGCGGAGTGGCGCATCGCACTGGAAGGTGCCCAACGGCTGCAGTGCGTCGCTGATGTTAAGGCCCAGGCACAGGCTGCCGCCCAGGTTGAAGAGGCGGTGCCGGGAGACCCACTTCCACAGCATGCCTCTGGTGGGCCTCTCGCAGCTCTCTAGCACCAGGTTGGTGCGGTCCAGGCGAATGCAGCGCTTCAGCTGGACGCTCTCCAGGATGAAGACGCCTTGGTCTGAAAGGGACAGAGCCAAAGTGAGAGTGTATCTGCATCTAAACAACTATATCAGTGTCTCCCAATCCGGACCCACAGCCGGTCCACGTTTTTGCTCCCTCCCAACTCACTGCCAGACAGTCCACATTTTTGGAGCAGTGAGGGAGCAAAAACATGGACTGTCTGTGGGTTCCCAAGGACCGGATTGGGAGACACTGGGTATATACTCACAATGGGCCTCATTCACCAACCGTTCTTACGAACAAATTTGTTCTTAAACCCCACATACACACTTTTTTTTGTTTTTACAAAGATTCTGACATTCCCCAATGTTTTCTTATCTGAATTTGTTCTTAGCTAAGAACAGAATCTATGCACACTCAAGACCATTCGTATGCACATTTGAGTAATGATAGTTTGTTCAAAATAATTGTTTATAGCAGTTTTGTTCATTCCACAGTTCATAAAATGATAGTTTTTTATATTTTACTTTTATAAATTATTAAAATAATTTTTAAGCGTAAAAATTATTTTCATGGTAGTAACAGCGATCATGCGGATTATAAATAGGTCAGAATCTTCGTAAAAAAGTGCGTACGTGGGGTTTAAGAACAAATCTGTTCATAAGATCGGTTGGTGAATGAGGCCCAATGTTAGCTCTAAAAGTCCATCCATCCTCAATATGATCCAGTACAAGGTCTCAATGAGCCCCTGAGTTTGTCACCGGAAACACAAGGCCGGGAAAACCCTGGATTTTTATTTGCAATTCAGCAGACAATTTTATCCAATAAGATAAGAGGAAGCAGGGTGAGACAGTTCCTAGAGCAGGACTGCCCAATTCCAGTCCTGGAGGACCAGCTCAGATACACCTACCAGACCCGGTAATTATCTGCTTGAGATGTACTTGAGCGGGAAAATCTGCAAACTGTGTTGGATTCTGACCCTCCTGGACCAGAATAGGGGAACCGTGCCCCACAGCAATTTGGGTTTAGGGCCTTGCTCTAGGACCCAATGATGAAAGAGACATTGCATCCTAACCCACTGAGCAACCTTTAATGGGACGCGGGTCCATCCCATTCACAATCACTCACACACCACGGGCCTTTCAGAGGGAATAATTCATCTGAAGCGCATGTTTTTGGACTGTGGGTGGGGGGTTTGGGGAATCAAAAGCTTCACCCCCGCCCCCGAACCACCATGTTGTTTGTATTATTCAGGATTCTACATTCTTTACTTGCTTTGCAGGAATAAGAATGATTGTTTGTGCCATTCAGTCAGTAACATGTAACACAATCAGACATCACAATGCAAAAAAAAACACACACCCAAGCGCCAGTGTAGCTGAACAAATGGAATATGGCGCCAACACAGCAAAGGTCATGAGTTCAAATCCCAGGGAACACACATAGTGTAAAGATAAGTAAGTAAAGGTTAAAAATTGAGAGTAGATATGACTAGAAACTACAAAGGTAAGGATTTAACAGAAGGCTATTTGAAGGAAGGACATGAAATATAACAATACTGCAAGGCCTCAGTGCTGCTAACTGGACCGGTGATCAAAACATCTCCCCACCTGCGCTTCCCTGCAGTGGGAGATTTCCTGCTAGCTCATATCTGAAATATGCACTGAATTTGGACAGTTAGCAGTGACAGACAACACTTAGATTTCAGGAGAAGCGACTGGTCTTCTGCCAAATCGCTGTCAGCTGACAAACCTGTCAGTCTTCTTAGGTAGAGCTGTGTGACCTTGCCTTTCACATCTATAGTGTCAAAAAAAGACACACTTGGATATTTTCACATCCACTTATTTACATTCTGAATTCAGATTGATCTCCGGTAACTGCATCACTCCTACTGCCGCACAGTCAACCAAAAATATCACACCACGGGCTTTAACTGTAAAATAAAAAAAAAAAAACCCGACTTTTTAGAACTGGTTTTTGTGAACTGATTTTATCTGCCCGCAAATGCATACAAGCTGCACTCTAAAAATCAAAGAAATGCTGAAAATAAGAAAATAAACAGCAAACGGTGTATTTAAAATCGAGGCCTACACATTCCGACAAAATACACATCTATTGTGGAAAAGACGGTGGAGGAATGCGACTGTAGAGCGGATGACACAGTGCCGTTGATCTGCAGCGGGACGGGATCAGTCATCTGTGACCCGGGGCACCAGGCGGCCAGTTAACATTCAGCTCATTGTGCGGCGAGCGGCACAAGGAGGCTCACATGCTGGCCGGCGGCGCGGCGTGCCGGATAATGCGAGGACCCGCCTGAACATAGCGGCCCCATTCTGTTCCCTATTCAGACGCGACTGCAGCTTTCTGTGTCCGCACAAAGCCTGGTACAGATCACCAGCACCCCACCCCACCCCACCCCACTCCAAATAACAGCCACGCAACAGCAACCAAAGAGGCAATTGTAAGAAATAAAATTCAGAGGTGTCTTTAATCAGTAAGTGGCACATCTTCAGCAAAACAACCCAACTTAATTCAACTTTGCGTTCCATACAAAATATATATTCAGACCTGTAACTTGCAAAAGATAATATACGCAATTTAAACCCCTCCTAAAAATTACGATATCTTTTAGTTAAAGCACAATGACACCATACAGGGCCTAATTGGTAGTAAACTCAAAGCTAATGGCTACCTGGACTCCCCACACAGAAGTGCTACTCATTCTCATCTCCACCATTTTGCCCTTTGAAGCCAATCTCATCCTGCATTTTCAGATGACTATCGTGGAAACATGGCAGAGATGAAGAAAACAAGTGTTGGAGTGGAGGGAGTTTCACGGGCGCGGGGAACGTGTTGGGGCGTGCGCGTGTTTTCCAGTCCCTGTTCCACGGCACCGTTACGTCACCTGACCCAGTTTGCACATGTAGGGCGATACAGATGGAGGACCCCAGATCTCATGAATAGTTTGGCAGGCAAGCGGGCAAAGGAGAGGCCTGAACTCATTCAGGTATGTTTTCGCTAGAAATTGCTTTACAACTTGACGGTAAACTTACAGCCAATATAAAGGCAGATGCATCTTTAAATCCTCTGGTACCAGCACCCCCAGCTCCGCCATTACAATATTAAATGACACCAATTTACATCCACAAACAATCTTAGCTTCTGCCTGAAGAGGACTGCATGGTATGAGCATGTCTTTAAATACCTGCATTTTGTTTATATATAGATATTGTCGCTGAGTTTGTTTTTATATGAAGGGTGCGTAATTTGACAGCTCACTGAAAAACATACATTTTATCTGCACTAGCTCTGGGTGGTGACTGTCTATTCAAACAAACCCTAAAAATCATAGTTTGGTCATTTTTTTCCCATGACTCAACAATTAAATGCATTGCTTTTTAATACAGTATCTATAGCTGAGGATCATTATTCCCTGAGGCACGGACGAAAGCATAGTTAGTTAACCAGATAAAAAATTCTAATCCCAAGGGCAAATTCGTTAATGAAGGCATCCCTGCGATGCACACTTGCGGCAGCGGATATGGGTGTTAAACATGTTTATAACACAGTCCTTTTACCAAATAACTGGCCGTAGGCGATTCCTTTTTGGGATCCCCCTGAACGCCGTGGGGGACCATCGCCAAGCCAGGACTGGACTGGACATGTCTGGCGAGGTTCATTTTTCACATGCCTGACCTCCTGCCCTGCCGAAGATGCGCTTCCGCTTTAATTTCCACTATGCAATTAAATGAGTTTTATTTAAACTGTTAATTCAGCCTGACAAAATAATGCGGAATGCGTTTTCTTCTTCCATAATGTTCAAGTTGTCACTTTAAAGCCGTTTTGCTATAATAAAACACATTATTATTATCGTTATTATTATTATTATGGTAGTAGTATTACTTTGCAGATGGTGTTGGTTTACATTCTGTTTACCCTCGTTTCATTCAAGTATAACGAAGACAATTAAACCGGGATGGGGTTGATGTATTTTAAGGGATTTAGTTAAACGAAATGCAAACTGTGGCACAAAACAAGTTGTGTAAAGAGAGAGGAATTTGTCGTGGCGGGTTGGGGGGGGGGGTGGGGGGTGAGGGCAAGGCTCCAGAATTAAGTTAGAAAAAGCGCCGAGGAGCAAGTAATGACTTGTGTCCCCATTCGCCCGCAGCTAAAAATGTTAACCTAAGAGGTGGGAAGAAAGGGGGCTTACAAAGACCCGTACGGGACTGGGGATGAAACATCCCGCTTCGGTTCCGAATCAGACCCGTTCGGATGGAGGGGGGTTAAGTAGTGTTAACGGTACCCGTGTTTCATGCAGGCCGACTCAACTTACTGTATAGTTCGGAAAGTTGCCTTTTCTCCAATACCTCATCTTCTCCTGCGACACAGCCTGAGAGCAGGGCGCACAGAGCCAGCAGCGCCCCGGCGGCTCCGGCTTTGCGGCGGATTAAACGGCGTTTTCCCATTTCCCTTAGCAAAGCCGACGCGATCGGAGAGGCGCAAACGCATGCCGGGGTCGGGGGGGAGAGAGACAGGCTGCTCTGGGGGGGTTTTGTTTTTCCTCTTTTTTTTTTTCTTTTCTGACTCGGAAACTTTCCGCAACTTTTCGGACTCGCCGCGTCACTGATCTCAGCGGGGAAGTAAAACCAGATTTCTCCTCCGTACGGCTCCGATGGTGCGGGGCGGGATTCATCACAGACACACTCTTTCAGCTGCTGTAATACCTATTATTATTATTATTATTAACTGCCTGTATCATTGATGACATGGGTGATTTTCTCCTAAACAAAACACACTTAACGGTTTGCTATCTTTAATTACTTTTATCTGACGTAAATCCGCCTATAATCTGTTCATTAAAAAGATCAATACCCCATTAGTAGATTAAATAAGTTAAATTAATATAATATATTTATCGCAACAGCAATGCTAAAGATTTTGAGGATCTATTACCTATCAATAAATAAACAAAAATGCAGTGTAGGATGCTGTTAGTATTATTTGAGAAAAAGGAGATGGGGAGAAATGAAGCAGGTTTCATTTTAAAAAGGCCAAAACGGGTTTCTAAAGCCGTTTTCTCTTGAATGTCTGATTAACATCATCAGGTTTAGGGAAAAGGTGAACTTCAATGTAACTTAATATCCTTACAACAGCCTGGCAATGAGAACGGCCGGAATGAGAGGCCACCAATCCGTGCCCACCTTGTCCCGAGTCCCCTCCCACGGGTGCGTCTGTAACCAATCATAGAACTTGGGGGTGTGTCCTCCGCAGGAGTTCATTCCAAGAATATGTAATCGCAGTCCATTTTCCAAACCTGATGCCATTCGTGTGTCATGGGCGGGGTGAGCAGCGGGGCTTCGCGTTCCTGGCTGCTTGCGAACACGCCTCCCGGACCTGCAGGGATCTGTCGAGCTTCCTCCGGTCTGGGGCCGCTCACACATTGTTGTCACAGATGGTATACCCATAAGCAAGTGCTAAACTGGACGCAGAGCCCTTTTTACAGGAAACCCCAGAATTGTTTATAACAGCTGGCGACAGAAGACTGCACTCTGACAGCGGCAGCCATCTTCAAAGAGGAGACTGCTGTGTAATCAGATGGAGTGTAACCAAGTTAGGTTTGTTTTCAATGTGGCACACCAGTAAAACTAGTATTTTATTAGCTAAAGATTAGATTGTTAATCAGACAACAGAAACAGTCTTAAAACCACAGTTCCATCAAACTTAAAATTTATTAACGCAAATATTACTAAATAAGTGTCCAGTTTACGACAATTCAAGGCTCAGCCTCGAGGAGTCCAGCTAAGATTTCTTAAACTTTTCTATACAAATAGTGACGAACGCGACACACAAAACGACACAGTACAGTCTCTGACCGAGAAAAGGAGCTAAAAAAAGTGATATTCCAGTGTTCCACCAAACATTTGCATCAGTAGTAGTGACTGATTTCTTCACGTCCCTGAAAGTTTAACTGCTCACAGCAAAAAAAAAAAAAAATAATAATAATAATAATTCTGCAGTTCATCAAAGACGTTGTAAGAAAGGGTTCAATATCCATCCAATAAAATGTCCACTTTCTGCCTGTCGTTATTTTTGTACGTCACATTTTTAAAGGTCGACGTTGAGCTTCTGAAGAGTGGGTTCGTACCCTGGAAGATAAAGAAGCATAGTCTGTTAGTTCGATACCCCACTGCTTCTTGTGGTGGGGGGGACGTGTCACATGGGGTGGTAAGGGGGTGACGTACCACTGGCCATTTTGCCTGGGCCCTTTCTGCCTCAAATTTGGCCACTTCTTTCCGGTCGTGGACAGACACGAGCAGCTTCCAGATCCCCAGCAGGATGAGACCGATGGTGAGGACTGACAGTGACACACCCAGTACTATCATTTTAATGTTGGGGGGCTCGGGGCAGTCTGAAAGAGTCGCAAAGACCCATCGGTTTCATGCTGAACCATGCGATCCTGGCGTCTGTCCCAGGAAGTACAGGACACAAGGCAGGTGACAGCCTGGGTAAGTCACACGCTACAAGCAATCTGAGTCACTGATCCACCTTGTCACACCACTGCACTGTGCGAGTATTTTAGTGGCGTGGAGAACGATTTTGTCTGTGTTTTTGTTCCTCTCCTCTTTTTCTTCCAGGCAGTTGTTCTTGCATCTGTCTTTAAAGAGCCCTGGGGCACTAATCTGAAATCCTTAACAGCCATAAATTTTGTCCTGTGTTAAAAACCGGACTTTTGATGTTACTGAAAGCTAAATCGCTCATGTTTTTTTTTTTTTTTTTTTGAAATAGTTAGTTCATTAAGCACTTGGGAAGCAATGGATGTACAATTATATATTACGCACTCATATGTATCACACTCTGGCCTGGGGTGGCCAGCTATAGGGATTGAATGTGTGAGAGGTTTGTGAACTCACCGGATAGTTTGGGGTTGTAGATGACGTTGCCGTGCTCTCCTGTCACCAGTCCGAATGAAAGGACGCAGTCTTTCTCCGTCCTCAGGGTACAAGTGACAGACTGGCTCACATCATACTCTGAAACTTTATCTAGAATACAACAAAAAGAAAGACGCTGTGTAGTGTTTCTATCTCCAGCATCCCTTACTGTTTAGTCTTTGTCCAAGTGTAAGAAGATAGTCTCTTTTTCTTCCTTCGGCTGCGGCGATTTCCATGTGAAAGACTTGGCAACAAAACCAAATGTTGCTGGGAGATGTATGGTTCATCAGCGTCTCCCATCAGATACACCTCTCAGCTTGCATTAGTGTGAATGGGGTGATAAAAAGCACCGTTCAAAGGACCAGGACCTGGCATTCAGCTGGCCAACAAAAAGCCCGTCTGTACGACACGGTAAATAATATGTTCCCCTTTGTGGTGAGTCAGGCGAACAAATCTACAGTTTTTGAAGGGGTGACCAGGTTTATAAAGGGTCACCAGAGTTGGCAGGGTGGCGTTCCTGTAGATCTCTGACCCGTGTAAAGGGTTTAACGTGGCGCCCCATGTCTGTGCTTAAATTACTGCTACTAGCTATTACTAAACCACACATCACATCTTCAATGCAAACCATTATGATTCACTTCTGAATGAGGAGACGAGGGTGTTAGAACCCAGGGGGGGTAGGGGGGTGCGTGTACCTCCCAATATTTAATTTGGATTCATTCATCTACCAGCAAATAAACCTTTGTATTTAAATTAAGTTGTGTTTCCCCCAGTATGAAACTCTCTCCTACACCATTGTGGGGAGATTGCCATGAAAACAGAAAGTGAAGCTACAGTGTCGATTCAGATGGGCTGTGCCCCCGCCCCCCCCCCCCCCCCCCCCCCGAAGCGGCTGGCACATACAGACCTGCAGTGCGGTTGACGGAGACGTGAGGGGCGCTGCACTTGAGGTGACAGTCCTCAGGGGGGTCCTTATCCTGCAGGTGACACTCGACGCAGCCCCTGGCGGGAAGCACAAGGACAGTCATGCCTACTGCCTC
>JAODJW010000040.1:1102765-1114358 GCA_026777045.1 Hyperopisus bebe | reverse complement strand
GGCGGGGGGGGGGGGGGGTTTGTATATATTACATTGTGGGGGCTTTTGGCGTTTTTATTTGGTTGCTTATAGGTACAGTCAGGGCTGCATAGGGGTTAAGGTCTTGTGTGTTTTGCTGGATATTTCTCCCTGTGTTTACATGGATTTCACCCCGGTGCTCCCGTTTCCTCTAGTGGCCATTATAGTAAATGATGTCGCTAAATTACCCATAGCCATGTGAGCGTGAGTGTGTTTGCATGCATGTTCTGGGATGGACTGGCATCCTGCCCGGCTGTCCCCTGCCTCGTGCCCTCTGCTTCCTGGGACAGCCTCCCATCTTGCCATGACCCTGGGCTGGATTTGCAGTTATGGGAGATGGATGGATGGATTAAAGGCAGCTTGCTGTCGCTTCAGGGAACATCTCAGGCTTCCAGAATGAACATCTTACATCTTCGGCTCGGTCTCGGTCTCCTGGTCCCAGTCGTCTGCTTAACCTAACCCTTCTGTCTTCATTAGGACGATGCGTCATCAAGCAAATTTATACATCCAGACGTTTGTGTTTCTCCCTGATACTGATATATGTGGGTCTTAGTTTAGCTGCTATTTTTCACAGCAAAAATCTCCATATCTCCATTCTGAACAAGCTGGGCAATAGAAATATGCTGTAAGTTCTGTTCTCAAGCATCCTTACTCCTCTTTTTATTGTGAACCCCCAAAAAAACCAACCTGAACCTTCCGGAAATATTAGTATATACATACTTATAGTATACATCAGGGGTCTCCAACTCCGGTCCTGGAGAGCTACTATCCAGTAGGTTTTCTGTCCCACTTGGCTTCTGATGAGCCACACCTACTCCTGGTATTTACCTGAGAACAGGTGTGGCTCACCAGAAGCTGGGTATGATAGAAAACCTACTGGATGGTAGCTCTCCAGGACCGGAGTTGGAGACCCCTGGTATACATAAAGTATATAACATATGTTGCATGACATTGGGTAACCATTACTATGGCTTCACATGAGTCTCTTTTTAATTGGTGTCCAGCCAACCTGAAAAGTTCTTTTTCGCTAAATCTCCGTTTTAAGCGCTTTGGGACAGCTGTGTCAGGAAGGGCACTGGGTAAAGATTAATCAAATCACTCGAGGTCAATTCACGCGAACGGGCTCCAACTGGGAGCAGCTGTGCATGTCTGCAGGGGGCACTGTGGTCTACGGAGGCAGCTGCTGCCGGCGCTGGGGGACGGTCACTGTTTTTTGTCCACACGGATGTGGGGCCTGATACATTTGTGGCAATGGCAATGCCATCACTGCCGCTGCCGATGTCGGCGTGACAATAACAGGAAGGACACAGCGCGAGATGCAACACTGCACCACCTTGCACTGCACCACCTTGCACTGCACTGCACTGCACTTGCTCGAAGGTCGCTGGCAAACGCGGCTCTTTTGTTTGTTTTCAGGCTCTGTTGGAACGTGGAAAGACGACATTTTTATGTTGTGATCCACCAGCTGTTTAAAAATACAAAAAAAAAAATACATGTCATTTATAGCCCCGCCCACTCAATAAAATGCAGTGAACTCTCTGTAACCCACCTCACACAACACTCTTCACTTCCACATCTATTATGGTAATGTGTGCATATCCGCTAATTATCACGTCATCCATTTTCCTGGTAGGGGTGTAGCTGACACTGTTTTCGCATCCGATCCCGAAGCTTGTAGCGCATATTTGTAAAATGTACTTGTTTTTGACACAAATGAGCTAGGGGAGGGGGCATGCTAAAACCTCGACACTCATCACTGATGCAATAAATGTTGATTTTCTGTAACGTGCAAAAAACAAGGGAAGCAAAAATATAATTAAAAAGTGATATATTCTTTTTTAGCTTTAGCGATGCAGGGATTCCATTGCTTATATGTCATCATCGCTTTGCAAGCAAAGAAATGCTGATTACACAATGAATTACCTTTTCATTTTCCTGGAATAGATCATAGACACTGTCTATCATCTTCAAGCCGAGCTTATGGTGAAGGTTTGTAGATCCTTCGATTTTACAGAGGTTATGGATCTGGGATATGATGGGTTTTGTGGCACATTCATTCCGATGACAACATAGCGTCTTCTGCCTGAACTTTTACTTGAGACCCATCCCGTCAACTCTTTTGAAACCTAAGAATACAGTGAACTTTAAGGCACCTTGAAAGCTCTGAAATGGAGACAAGTGGCCCTAGTTGGGAAAACAGTAAAATCCAAAAAGAATTGCCAGTATTTATGACATGGAGAAAAAAAAGCTGCAGATAGCTCATCTGAGCCGCTAAGAATTTAAACCCTTTCAGAGGGAATCTGGTTCTAAAGACTGAGTGCTCCTGACTCCAGACTGCCCCATTAAAGTGGTTCAAAGTGCATTTTTGTGCATTTTCCTACAAAGTCTGGAGAGGTGACCAGTGTGCAAAGGACTCCTTATCACACTGTAACGACTGATGGCGTGACCCGCCGTCCCACTCCTGGTATACGGGGCTCCGGGAAAACGCGGCCCTAACGTGACGTCGAAAACACTAATGGAGCACCATTCAGGCTGAATGGATGTACCACTTATTGTTACTTTAGCAGTGCAGGGCACAAACAAAGTCCTGGGTTCTTCGCTGTCCAGCAAAGTATGATATAAAGATGGGCCACATATTTTACAGTCTGGTGGGGACAAGTAACTATTACAGAACCAAACTTTCACCCAATAACTTCTCAGCATCATTTCTGAGCACATGTTCACCTCTCCCGTCTTAGTGGGTCGGCAGAACACACATGTCTTGCCCAACCTGCTCCTCATTCCACACAACTCATATTAATCGTTTCAGCCTGATCAGAAATTGCGAATCAGACTGGAATATGTCGAAATCAATTCTGCTATTTTATGAGCCTGCAAAATTAGTTAAATCTCTATTAAATGCCAAGCGCCCCAAGAGGCAAACATGTCATAATAATTATGTGTATGTGCCCAGTAGCTTGTGTGTCCATTCAAGAGAAAAACGTCTAAATTATGATTCTGTCGTTCACGCGGCGAGGGCACATTTGATCACCAGTCAACCAAGCAGATAGTCTGGTACTGTAGATGTGAACAATTGCAAATCATCTGCTTCAAATGACTGTCTGTAATTGTAGGAATTCTAGAACCCCCCTTGCAAAAGACAATTGAGTAAATTCATCCATCCGTCTTCAAACTCATTGTGCGCTGAAGGGTCATTGGGTTAGACTGGAGCCTATCCTGGGAATTTAGGACACCAATTGATCTTATGGTAACTACACATAACCCACGCAGTGGGACCATGCAAACTCCACACACTAATGTGGGCGGGATTCAAATCCCCCAGCCCCCTGAGGTGTGAGGCAACAGTGCAGCCCACTGTAACCTTGCCTAGCTAACTTTAGCTACTGAGCAACTTTACCTAAGTTTAAAAAAAAAGACAAGTTGCAAATGTGAAAAACAGCTTATGGAAGAGGTGATATCTTACGTAAGCCTTGAGTGTTTCTGCAGAGACACGTAGGTAACACTAGAAGAGCAAATGAGACCAACAGATGAATGACCTGCATCACACCCTCATCACAGCACCACTGTGGTAGAAGCGTGGTATTCGACAGCGATGTAATAGTCACTGATGCAACTGGGCTCTGCCTCTGGTGCATCGCAAACGGGAGCGTCGTGTACCTGCAAAATTAGCATGTGTTGCTGCTTAGCACATGGGTCCTTGCAGTTCAGGGTAAATCAATCAAGAGTTTGCTTCGCCTGCTTGGCGCCTTTTGCACTAATCCGCTAACAGCTTCGCCTTGGACACGGTGGATTGCTAACATGCTAATATATGATGATATATTCGTAGGCGCGGTGGCTAAGCGGTGAGCCCTGCAGCCTCACACCTCCAGGGATAGGCATGTAATCCTGCCCCAGATCTCTGTGTGCAAACTGCTCTCCCCGTATTTGCTCAGGTGTCCCAAATGCCATTTAGGTGAACCTCTATCTCTGAATTGGCCACAGGGTGGGATGTGCGATGGGCGGGCATCCTGGCAAGGACGTCCCCTGTTTCCTGCCCTGTTTCCTGGGATGGGTTCCAGGTCTCCTGTGACCCGCTGCTGGATAAGCACTTATGAGAGATGCATGGATGGATGGATTAAAAGCCGTATTAAGAGGCTACAGAAGGCAAACGGGTAAATTATAACCTATGGAGTTTACAGTTTCAGTATTCCATAGAGAGGGCAAAACGTAATATTATTCTCGTTCGTTAGGATTTCACGCGGTGTGTATATGACTATGGTATGGCACTGTCGAGTAGACTGAATCTGAGAAGGCAGTCTGATAGCAGTCTGGGGAGGCAATGTATAACACCCCATGCCCCTCCTCCCTCGAGGCTGCAGCTGAGATGGCTATGAGCTAGAGATGGTGAGGAGCTGGGGTCACCCAATGGCAGATCCGAACAAGTCGGGGGGGATTTAATTTTTCTCCATGCCCCCATGAAGCAATAGTGGTTTGACCGGCTTTCCCTCCTTGCGTGGGAATCGTCCTTCCCGATTCATTTCAGGAAGGTCACTTAGCCAGCATGCTAAACGGACTCAACGTACTGATGCAAACAAGGACTGTGCTCGTCTTAGATCTACGTCCCGAGGAATGGTCTGAAGATGGAAAATGACAGATCTTAATAACGGCAATAAGAACGGCTGAGTGAAGAGGAATGGAGTGTGGTCTAGGCACAGTAAGGCAGAGCGCCATCCTTCCTGCTAGGACACGCAGCAGGGCAGATGGCAGAGCGGTGATTATGCTCTCGGACTCCCCAGAGGGGGCTCTCTGCTTTTGTACCCTTGGGCAAAATAAATTATGCTAAAACTCTTTAGCAAAACGCTAAAGAGATTTGTACAAGCCTGCGATACCATACATACAGACGGCAAGTATCTTTGGATAAAATCATCCACTCAGAAGCTGAACGGTCGCTGTCATTCAATAAAAGTGTCACGGTGGACGGACTGTCAACAACGTGCGACTTTTACGACACACGGTGTGCCGCCGCCCCAACCCCTGTTCCCGCTACAATCGGAATCCTCCATCAGAATAACCTTAGAGGGTGTTTTTTTCCCATATGGCAAGAGGATTCGGACCTGAGAATGAAACGTAATCAAATTTCCCCTAAAAACTACAAGAGCGAGTATATTATTGGAACTACATAATCGTAAATCACGCACGCATACACACATATTATTATATTAAAGGAAGAAAACTAGGTGTTAAGAGTTCGATAATTAAATCTAAAAAAGATCTACAAAAAGTTACCCTGAAGAAATTATTCACATTCACAATAAATAATCCAGAGATTGTTATTACATTTTTTTTTACCTTGCAAGCGCTTATTCTTTATGCAGTGTTAGTCCTTAGGTAGCAGGAACTGTGGAGAAAAAATGTAATGTTTTGATATCATGACTCCTCCAATTATGCAGGACCTTCTGCGTAAAGCCAAGCTTACTCTTTTTATTTTCATTTTAATTTGCAGTGTTAGCAATGTAAGGAAAAAGCTGATTAATAAAGTGAAAAATAAATGCAAGCATTTTGAAAAGGCCGTGTGTGTGTGTGTGTGTGTGTGTGTGTTTTCTATTAACTTTTCATACGGAGTATAGCAAATTGTTAGTGGGTTTTCGTAATAGATTAGTAGCTATCTCTGCTTTATTAATTATTCGTTATATACATTTCCTTAAAAGATTAGTAGCTATCCTGCAACTAGGATTAAAGTCATTTTAAGGAAACATATGTAACTGGTTAAAATCACTTTAAATATGTTTCATTTGTTTGATATAAATAGAGCTGGATTTTTTTTTTGTTTTCTTCTGTTTTCGACTCATGAAAAACGTGACTGTCTTAGATTCTGCGTGATGTCTCTCTGGAGTGTATTGTTGAAGGTTGACCCTAGTGTATTGAAGACTGTGTCTTCAGGCTAAATCCCTCTGTGTCCTGATCAGTAAATAGATTGTGCTCAGAATAGGCTGAAACACGGAATATCGTTACCCCACTTACACCATGTGATTGATTCCTGCCCCTGTCCTCTAGCGATAAGTCCCCGCCTACTTCTTCCCCTGCCATTCTTTAGCTAAATGGTGGCCATGAAAGTCTGTCAAGCTGCCAACCACCGGGGTATTGGTGGAATTTCCAGGTGGGCGGTGCCATAAATGAGCCCGCCCTCACAGCCCCACGGTATTGATTTACCATTTAGCTGTCCTCCTTTACCCCCCCTCCCCCCCTTCCCGGGGTGGGGGGTGAGGCAGAGTTAAACAGCGTGGCCCCCACGGAGCGCGGATAATGAAATTTTGCGCGGGACGCTTGCTTTACACCTGCTCTGGCTTGCTGACAAACAAGCGCAGAGTCGGCAATTAATTAGGAATCGATGCTGAGCTGTCAGACCCCACAGGTTTTTGGTTTTCAGCTCCCTCTGCCCCTCCCGAAGAGAGACCAGATTAAAAAAAAAAACAAAAAAACAGCGTGCTTTGGTGGAAGGGGATGGACACGGCCCACTTGTCGCTCCACACATCACAATCGAACGTTTGCCAGGCCCTGTTTGGTGGCCATGATGCAGAATCGTCAGCTGGTCATTAGTGGTGGGTGCTGGAAGGGCCTTCCTATCTCTATAAACCCCTCATCTCCAGCGTATAGGCTGCAGATAGAATATACATCCTTACGCCTAAAGGTCAGGAGGTTGCAGGCAGGTGAGGAGACAGCATCTTTATACGCCACAGGTGGGGGGGCTGCGGTTATAAATTTTCAGGCTGAACGCGGTGCTCCCCTCCCCCTTCTTCGAGCGCGAGTGTGGGAACTTCTCCGAGTCACCTGTCACCGTGCTGGCAGCGGCTGAAAGCTCTGTGTAGCAGAAAGCATCCATATCTGAGGCTGTTTTGTAGCGTTGCTGCTGTGTGTGTCAGCCTGCTTCTGTGTGTGCGGCATATATACATTTTACAATATCGCTCCTGAGTGCACAGTGCCTTGTAAACTCTGTCTTCCCTCGTGCTTAAAGGCCCTGGATATCTATCGTAATTTATATCTCGTGTGTGGCTGGGAGCAAAGTTCCGGACACACACCCTGTGCTCCTCCTGTCAGCCCTTTTTATTTATTTGAAATGATACCGATCGGCAGCTTTCTCCGGCTGTCCGTCTGCCGCCCGCCTGTGCAGACGCCTTGATGGCAGCTCTGTACGCAAGGCTTGGGGGGGGGGGGGGGGAGTTGTGCTTTTCTGTTCCATTTCGCCGTTTATGAACCCGAAAACGCCACAGCCGTTCGTTCTGGTGAGAAAGAGGAGGGGGATAAACACGGAGCGTCAAGCCCCTGACGATGGGGAGGGTGCTTCAGGGTCCATGGCAGGTGGGATTACTGGCCGCTGCCTGGTTTGGCTGGATGGTATCCGATAAACTTTAACAGCAGTCAAGGAATAATACACACACACACTTTAGCCCTGAAAGGCTTGTGTGTCTTTTGTTGTGACCTACATATCATTGGATTTTCTATTTGGATGTCATTGGCTGTCACATGATGGCTGTACTCCAGCTCCCTCCAATAATCTGTTGCCTTATATTTTCAAACAGGAAATCTGTGTAAGCCACAAATGCATCAGGCATTGATGACACGGGAGGATCTAAAGAGCAGTGGTTTGCCATGATAGCCGGCGACCTGTCAAACGACGCCTCTGCTCCCAGGCAGAATCAGCTAGGCTGCCCTTTCAAGCACAGCCCCTTTGTTGTCCACACACTCAGTCCTACCTCTGGCTACATGATCGGCGGGAATGGTGGAGTTGAGACTAGGCCGGACGGGAGCGACTCACGACAGGGAGGACAAGGACCGCGATTCCGCCGAACTGCATCCGCAGCAGCAACGGTGACCCGGGATTCTCATTGTTGTGGGGGTGGATCAAGGTCTCGAACCTGTACCAGGTGTTGGCTTGCATCCAGTCCCTTGCTGCGGGGCCCAAAGGATGAGGTCAGCGAACCCCTCACCGAAACGTATGGCATCTTTAAGAGAGTGGGTCCATTTGGGTCCATTTCCGGCAGATGGAGAAGCACCGCCTTCTGGGCCCCTCGTGTCTATCGGGCTTGATAGACGCAGCAGCCCGGAGAGGAGAAGCTTCAGACACGCCGCTTAACCCTTCGTGGCCCCGTGGAGGCTGACGCCTGCAGGTCCCTGAAGGCGAGCGAGCTGAGTGCGTGAGAGAGCCGCGGCGCGGTGTGCGGGGCCAGGGATCGGGAGCGAGCCCCCGAGCGTCCTAGTGACCGCGCCGAACTGACGGTGTTAATTACGAAGGCGCCGCAATGGCTCCCCTGTCGTCACGCTCTGGGAGTAAACAGGCGAGATTTAGCGTGCTGCGCAAAGCCCAGCGAGCCGTATGCCAAGGCGGGCTCTGCTGATTGCAACAGGGTGATTCAAGTGAGCGGGGGGGGGCTAGTCCCGATTGCCTGGGCGGCCAATTCACCTCCAAGGATGAAGCACGTGCCCCCAGTACTCGGCCCCGCGACCCCCCCCCCTTTAGCGGATCTTAATCTGCTCCCGGTTGTTAGCACTGGTGCTGGAACAAGCAAGCCCTCGGTTCTGTGCCGGGTATGCTGAACCCCCCCCCCCCATAGCTGTCACTGCGTCACCTAAGCGCAGGTGCCTGTGTCTCTGTTGCTTGGGTGCTGTGTGTGGTACCCCAGGGCCTGCCGAGGGTTAACCCCCCCCCCCCGCCTGCTCAGCCGCTGTTTTTACAGTGATACGTGTGTGATGCTGTCTCAGACGCTTTGGCCCTCTTCCCTCTGTTTTTCCAGTCCAGCCCTTTATGTATGGAACTGTCAGGGAATTCATGGAATGTCTGGCTTTTTCCCTTTTTAAAATGTTTTTATTTCCACAGAAAGAAACTGTGGGAGGGGTTATTAAATTTGTATATAATTTTTGAAATAAATGTATATTACAGATGAGGAGATGGAATGGAGGTAACCCACGGGGCCGTGGAGATCCTGCAGAAAGCAGGCAGCTGAGTAAATGGCTAATCCTTCCTGCAGCCGGTCTCACACGCACCCCCCCACCCCAGGCATCCGAGGGGGACATCACACACAGAAAGTTCCCCTCATCCTCCCGACTCTGTGGAGCTAGCCAATGGACGGCCTGCTTCTCCCCGTTCCCACGGAGACCGAGGAACCATTCGTTTCCGTGAACCTGGTGTTATTGCCCCTAATGAAACGGTCAGAGGGACGGGCTGCCTCTAAGCCCTCCACCCCAATCCACCAGCTGCCGTGCCCGTGCCAAACATGCTGAAGCGGTTAGGTGCCCTGGCCGGGCGCAGGAAGCAGCGGGGGGGGGTAGCACAGTGGCCTTCAAAGTGAGCCGGGCCCTTTGAAGACCCGTGCCGGAGGGGGGGGTGCAGCAGGTATGTTGGCTCCGTGCTCTGAGGGACGCTTCCCACTGATCCCCCACCCCCCCCCATCATCCATCCCTCCATATCTCACCTTAGCTGGTGAGTCCTGTTTTCTCTGGACACCTCCCTGCTCCACTCCCTTCTCTGTGGACCACCTGGAATGTTCTGGAGTAGTATGGGTCAGCCGACCTGGCCTGTGAGGATCAGGAACCCTGGCTGTCGAGGTTTCCCAGCCGGGGAAGGAGTTACAGCTGTCCAGAGGGGCAGCTTCAGGTGTATTAACCTCCTCGAACATAGTGGACCAGCGGCGTTCCTGGGAAGCCCTTCCGCTCCCAGAAGACCTTTCTGTGTGTCGCTGGAGAAGTTGCTCAAGGCTGAGCTTAGGGGCCACTTTGGTGGGAGGAACAGGAGCCAAAAGGCTGCCAGGTGTCTTGCTGTGGGACAAAGGAGTCGATGTTGGTGCCCCCCCCACCAGTGAGGTCTTCTCTGCCTGCCCCAGGAATTCCATCTGAAATGGGGTCCTTGGGGGCTCAGAATCCCCTGTGGTTACAGCTGGCACACCTGCCTGTCTGGGCATGGTGGGCTGAGGCCGAGGTGCACTGCTTACACCTTGGATGTCGACTATGAGATCTGACTGAGTTTGTCCCTGGAAAGAGTCAATGTCCAAGATAGCCACATGGTAGAGTCCGTCACGATCAGAGGATGGCTGTTTTCGTGAGTCACTAGGGCTGCCTGTCCAGTGCCGGTCCCGGAGGGACATGGTATCCAAATCCAGCACCTGGGGACGCAAGGATGGGGCTTCACCTCGCCCCTCGGTCACTTCCTGCTGCATAGCTGGTACTCTCATCTTCTCCTTCTTTTCCCAGCCCTTCTCCAGTTGCACCAGACGCTGCTTGTCCAACTCTTGGAGCCGCTGCTTCTCCTTTTGCCTGCTGAGTTCCACCCTCTGCTCCTGCCACTTCTCCAGATTCACGTCAGCCTCACTGTGCCTCTGTTGCTCCTGTTCCTCCTTGATGTGTCTCTGCAGCTCTATTAGTTTCTGCCTTGGCCTGTCCAGCTCAGCTTGCGCAACCCCCACACTCTCTTTTTGTGATGTGCCCTCTGCCACTCGTTCCATCTCCCACGTCACCTCACTGCAACTTGAAGACTCAATCAAGGCCTCGAACTCTGCCTCCTCTGTCCAGCCGGCGGCCCACCCCCCACGAAACGCAGCATCCAGTGAAGGGTTCCGACGCAATGAAGTCACTTTGTGTTGGGAGCCCCACCTACGAGAACCAGTGGATAAGTCATTGAAGAGCAGCTCTGTGCCTGGAGCCTTGCTATCCTCACTGTCACCCAGGGTTATGGGGTCCTGGATTTGTCCAGTTAAGGCGAAATAGGTGGCCCTGGGTCTGCAAGACTGCTCCTCAGCCTCCAACATTTTTAAACGCTTGGGTGCCCCAACATCTTCTCTTTCAGTTTCTGACATTTTTGTCCACTGCTGCTCTTTCTGCCTCTCGATCTCTTGTAATCTCTCCTTCTCCAGTTTAATCTGCCTCTTCCTCTCCTTCTCCTGCTCAATCTGCCTCTTCCTCTCTCTCTCCAGCTCAATCTGCCTAAGCTTTTCCTGCTCCTGCTCAATCTGCCTCTTCCTTTCCTTCTCCTGTTCAATCTTTCTCTCTTGCTCAAACTGCCTGAGCCTCTCCCTCTCCTGCTCAATCTGCCTCTCCTGCTCAATCTGCCTCTTCCTCTCCTTCTCCTGCTCAATCTGTCTCTTCCTCTCCTTCTCCTGCTCAATCTGCTTCCTCCGCTCCTTCTCCTGTTCAATCTGCCTCTCCAGTTCAATCTGCTGCAGCCTCTCCTTCTCCTGCTCTATCTGCTGCAGCCTCTCCTTCTCCTGCTCAATCTGCAAGAGTCTCTCCTGCTCCTGCTCAATCTGCTTCTTCCTCTCCTGCTCAATTTGCTTCTTCTGCTCCTTCTCCTGTTCAATCTGCCTCTCCAACTCAATTTGCCTCTGCCTCTCTAGCTCAATCTGCTGCAGCCTCTCCTTCTCCTGCTCAATCTGCCTCTTCCTCTCTTGCTCAATCTGCCTCTTCCTCTCCTTGTCCTTCTCAATCTGCCTCAGCCTCTCCTTCTCCTGCTCAATCTGCCTCAGTTTCTCCTTCTCAATCTGCCTCAGCCTCTCCTTCTCCTGCTCAATCTGCCTCAGCCTCTCCTTCTCCTGCTCAATCTGCCTCAGCC
>JAODJW010000040.1:1078311-1092331 GCA_026777045.1 Hyperopisus bebe | reverse complement strand
AATTGCATCATGTCCCATTGTAGTAGTACTAGCCAAATGACACTATGATATCAACTTCCCTGAAATGGATTAGGCCTGTTAAATCAACACAACATGATGTGCAGATGTTATTTAAAAGTCAGTGGTCACATTTATTTAGTCAAACAACACCATTTTAATTAAAATACTGCAATCAAACAATATAAAGACATGCACACACGTCACATGAATCAAATGCAAACTACAAATACTATATACCAATCAAATTGTGCATTAATAAGAATCAAGTGCTTAAAAGATTTCTGCAGTGGCATGTGATTACACATTTAACTAACATTTAACTAGCGCTACACTTATTTTGTGCGTATAACGCGTATTTTGATTGGATGAGCGCCAATGTCTGAATCACAAGAAAATGCATGCATGTCATTGATTGGTTGCATTTGAAGGGCACGAAAAGCGAAATAATAATAATATTGTATTATCGAACATTACATTGTGTGTCATGGATACGTTTCACTCCAAATCTCCCAACCACTATGTCGATCAGAGACAGCAAGACCAAGACAAGACCAAGGGATCCGAGACCAAGACTATAGACCGTCGAGACTGTGACAAAATCATGACAGCGTAAAAGTGGTCTCGAGATGAAATAATACAATTAAATCAACCTAATTCTAGTCATTGAGAAAGAAAATCTTCATGATAGAAAAGCTTGTCGTGTTTCTGATAACTGCTGTTTTTAGGCAATGAATCGAGATGAGATAGGATCATATAACCTCAGCAAAAAACTGAGAAACGTAAAGCTTCCTAATGTAAGCAGTCCTGCATAAGGGCTACAGTCAGTTGAGGTTGATACGCTGAGTGGCCTCACCCGTCCTCTGTACTACAAAAGCAGCAAAACAAGACACTGAAACAAACCTTCAGCTGTACAGAATCTACGTCAGAGAGATACACAATAAGCTGCTGTTTCACATCACGAGTGGGTGGAGAATTAGGAGACAGCCATAGAAAAAGCTAAGGCAGAGCATTTGGGGGAACTGCCTTCCCAAAATATTGTTTAATAAGATAATGGGACTGCAGAGTCAGTTCAAATGTAGTGATTCAAACAGCACAGATTCACATTCTACAGGTGCCATGTTTACAATTTTGCCTCATTTTGTGACTCAATTTAGTCTGAGAACCACACAAAAAAAAAAAACACTGAGTAAGAAAAGCAATAAATATCAACGGTGAACATCCTTAAAAAAAAGACAATGTCCAGATAGCCTTTTCAAATCAACAGTTAGCTGAATACACCTAGGGAAGGATTTGTTACGTAGTTACAAAACTGTTATATCTTGTTAGCCAGAGACAATGCAGATGTCCATCCAGATTAAGGTTATAGTGTGCAGTGGAAATGAATAATGATTGTTACTACACTGTTATACAATCTTAGAAGAAGCCTCCTTTCCTTGATTTGGCAGAGACATCCAACATGACCCCCCATTACTGGTCTCACCACTTCAGCACCCGCAAGGGTCCGGCGGCCACGACCGGCTCTGATAGCAGCTTACAAACGGTGTTTGGCAAAGACGGCTGCTGACTGGCAGGTGACACATCCTTCTTCACGTGAATTTCCATATGTGCCACACACACATACAGACACTCTGGTTTGGCCTGTTTTGTACAAAAATCCTGCTTGAATAAGGAAAGGCTGAGAAAGCCAGAGAGGATAAGGTGATTCTATAGCCTGTGCCCATAACGGCGGTGACAATGATACTCGGCTGTATGAGGGGCTTTTAAAAACCACTGAAAGATAAAGCAGTGCCTTTCAATGAACCAGGGGCCAGTTAAATTGCCTAACGTATCCCAGTACAAAGTGTGCGATAATAGCACAAAGACAACTACGTGTTGAATTGGAAATGGAGAGACAGTGAAAGGAAGCGGGGAGACAAGAACCAAGCTGGGATGAGCGAGGCGTAAACAGCGGCTGGAAACCGGTATTAACATAAGAAAACAAAGGGCGTGAAAGCCAGCGCTGCCTTCCGGAGCAGGCAGAGAGACCCAAATCACGGGCTCCCACTGCCCCTCCGCTCAAAGGGCCACAAAGGCAGGGCAGTGTCGCCGGGCGCCCGGAGCTCCCCCGCCGATCTGAGGGATGCGACCGGCGCATCATTTGCCAAGCAAATCAAAGGCGACGAGCGCCGTCGTGACTTCAAATGCAGGGAAACAAATCGAACGGATTTGTAAATTTTTCGTAGCTCAGGAGGGTCACCTGACTACAAACATGTCGCTCGAATCTTTTTTTCTGCGCTGCCATCGCTGACCGGGTCGACAGCTCCGGAAAGGTAACGAGGCGGCCAGTGTCCGAACTCGGGCTGGGGAGCTTCGGCTCTAAGTCAGGCTCCGATCACGACCGAAACTCACAGCCAAGCCACCGAGCTGCGCTCCGGTCCAGGCGAGCAGCGTCCCCCTCGGACTTTCTTTTGTCCCATTGTTGCGGCAATTCCTTTGTTTCGCCCCAGCACCACCCCCAAAGCCGGACCCAGTTCACCCCGATCCCGTAAAAGCGGCCGCGCTGCGGGGGCGCGAAGTGCGCGTCTTACCTGACAGGAGCGAAAAGTTTCTGTCCGCTGCCTCCTGCCGAAGTCAGAAAGTACAGTGACAAGGGCCGGTGAGAGCGAGCAGCCGCGCCGCTCACCGAGGCTGGCCGACGTTGCGTACTGTCCGTGCGCCGATGAGGAGCGGCTTGGCTTCTCCGCCGTCTTCTAGCTCCAGTGAGACATTCCCGTACCTGCCCGCTACCTCCGCCTCTCTAGCTCGCCTCTCCTGTGCCAACGGCCTCGCTCCTCAACCAACCCTCCGCCCAGGATCGAGGAGACTGGTCTTGAGCGTTGGTGGCGGCTGGCAGAGGGAGGATTCACGAGATGAATGCCTTTGGCGTCCGGCGAGTGGAGCAGCGCGGCTCCGCGATCACACCCGGGGGAGCGGTGCGAATAAATACTAATAACGAGGATAATGAAGGCGGTTCAGCGTCGACAAGCGGCGAAGCCGACGGGGGAGGGCGCACTCGGGCTCCTCGGCCTTCCCCCCACCCACTTCATGCCGCACACTAGCCTGCTTACGGCCTGCCTGGCCAATGGAGCGCCGACTCAGCTGCACCAAAGATAAGCTGCTTTGTTTTGGTTTTCAGCCCGGAGGCAACCTGAGGAGCGCCGAAGCGCAGGGCAGGGTGCCGGCAGAGGCCGCGCACGGCGGCCCCATGTGGCCTGTCTCAAACCCGCAGTTCAGAAAGGGCACTCGCAAAGTTATTTATATTTTTATTACGTTTTCTCCACTAATCGTAATAAAATGATTCGCTCTAGTTGCGCCGCTTATCAACAGACATTCCTTGACTTGTTCCTGGAATCAACAAACGAAGAGACTGCTTTTGATTGTGCACAATTTATTCAGACTTTAAGCCGTTTCTTAACTTGGGGGAACAAAAAAAAAACCCAAACACTTGCTTTAGAAACATGTTTTGCTTTACATATCCATATTTCACCTGGGCATTATGGTACAAACGAAGTGTTCAAGAATCGGCGATTCTCAAGCTCCAACTATGTTAAAATATGTCCGCAACACTTAGAGACCAGGGCTAAAGGTTATGAAACGAACTCTACCTATACGATCCTGGGAGGGGTAAGAAATAAACAAAATCCAGAAAAATATACACTCGGGCCATACAAGCTTCACCCGTACAACCCCCCCAATAAGTTTTTCTCCAGTGTCTGCCATCGGGGTCCATCCACCAAGGCTGAAAGAACCAAAGGGACTTTAAGACAACCAAGACCAGGATCAAAACAACATGTGATACTGCTGCTGAATAACTGCAAAATGTTCAAGTACATTTAGCTGCAAATGGGGGCGCTGCTTGTAGAAATGTAAATAATTCATGGTTCAGGGATGGCTGAGGTGTTCAGGGTGGGGACAGGACATTCACAGCAAACCTCTGACCAGAAGGTGCATTGTGAAGCTGGAGGAGACCTGCAGCTGGCTGACTGCTACCCCTAAATCAATGACACTTCTGGGGGAAAACTGTGGTAGAACATTAACCAAGACGTGGAGTAGCACACCCTACTGGCAGGGGTGTAAAATTCAGATGTTTAAAGCACCATCTCTTCAGGTTAGGTTTCCAAGGTGTTAAACAATGCATTTGTAAACAGATTCCCTTTGAGGAAGTGACAACAGAGGAGAGGTGGTGAGGGGAGTGGGTGAGTGAGGGGAGTGGGGGGGTGGGGGTGTTGACTGCTTTGGCAAAACTGAGCTGAGCTTAAGGCTGGGACTGATTAATGTGTCAAATGCTGAGATGCTAAGAAAAGTGGGAAGATTGCATTTGTGGCAGACATTTGCTTCAATGCCAGCTACTTGGTGTGGACCATGGAGGTGCTGAACAGGAGCTTCTGCTTCTTCTTCTTCTTCTTCCCCCCCCCTTTCTCCTCAGCTGGTAGGATGAGAAACCGAAGAGGGCCAAGTTAGACACACGCAGCCAGAGAAGGTTCATTCTGAGACGGTGAGCTGGGGGGCCGTGGCGAGCGCTTGCTGACCAGGGATGAGGACGTGTTCGGGTGGGCCGGCTCGGCCGTGGTCCAGCTGCAGGAGGGCCTCCTCGAAAGCCTGGCTGAAGGAGTTCTGGAAGCTGGGCACTGGGACCCGGTCCGAGCTGTCGCTCTCCCCGTCGCTGTCGCCAGCTGGGGGGGCCAGCATCGTCTCTGCTGGGGGGGTTGGGAGGCTTGATGTGAATGCGGTGCGGAAGCAAGGCACTGAGCGGCGGCTGCCTGCACATTGGCTCACCTTTCTTTGGGACGGCCTTGGGCCCAGGGTCAGCTCGGGCTCTGCCATCTCTCAGCATCTAACAGCAGAGCAGGTGGGAAAGGCCACATTTCAAACAGTCACTTATCCCGGCTGGTGAAACAAAACAGACGCTAATGACAGTTAATTATTTAGGAATCAGCCATTTTAACACATTTACACAGCTTCAGTATTGCGTTAAGCCTAGAACATATTGTCTGGGACTTTCACAGACAGCTTCCAGGTTGCAGGTGTTAACGTCATAACAGTTCACGGCCCTTTAGAGTAACCAATTTACTGTGCATCACTCATGGTGCTGGCGCTGCACACGGACCTGAGCGAAGGAGAGGCAGTGGGAATCATCGTCGACACTGCCGACGCTCAGGGCCGGGCTAGACCCACTGAGGGACGGAAACATGATGCCATCTGTGGGGGGGGATGAACCACATGTGATTTACTGGTGAGATGCCGGCCCAAGACTGTTGAATTCCTATGAGCTACGCTAGACCAGTTCTCACTGTCCGCGTCGGCGTGCTGGCAGAGCAGCTCACTCACCAGAGGTGGGGCTGCCGCTCAGGGGGGAGGCCGACGGCCCCAGGAAGAGGTCGGCTGGCAGCGCAGGGTCCCCGCTTTGGAAGGGCGAGCCGAAAGCCGGGAACTGCTGCAGGTTCTCAAGGCCGATGTGCACCTCCGGGTCTAAGGGGACAGTGGCCCAGTCATGCAGCACTACTGGGGCCCCGACTGACCGCAGGCGGCAAGAGCTTTAAGCCTTCCAGGGCACCCTGGCCTCGCACTAACCGCACTCATCTGCTGTGGTCTGTCTTTACTACAATTGCACAATGGCATGTTTATTTAACAGCTTCTGTATTGCCCAGTTCCCCATTTACACTGCAGGCCACTGCACCTTTCAGATCACACTGCTCCCTCGCCAACAGGCTCACTCCACGTTTTCTCTGCATTTATCCTAGTATAGCTGGGGTGTCTTAAAGTGGCTGATGAGGACTATGTCACGCCAAGATGATCAGCATGCCCCTGACCCTCCCCATCCATCCCTCTGCTCACATTTGCCCTGCTTCTTGTTCTCCTCCATCTCAATGCGTCTCTCCCTCCTCTTCTCCTCCCTTGCCTTCTTCTGCCGCATGCGCCGTCGCTTCTCCAGTTCATCTAATGGGGTACAGGAGATGTTCAATGAAGAGGTGATGGGGAAACACACCGAGAGGGGAGGGGAGGCCACGGGAACTGCCAAGCCCCCCACTCCGCCCCCCCAGGATGAAACAGGTGGTGGCTCACCGGCAAAGATGTCCAGGGTTTCTTTGGACAGAATTGGCGGCTGCAGTGCCAGCTCACAGATGCTGAACTCACAGGTGAGTGGCAGGTGGGACAGGTAGCGATGACGGCGGCGTACCTCCTGGGTGGGTGGGGGCATGGGGGGGCGGGCACTCGTCAAATCACACAGAACACTGACCATCCTAATCAATTTTTATATATATTACAATTTATTCAGCTGCATATTTTCCAGAAGCACCTCAGGCATAAGATGTCAGTCTGAGTGTCATCAGCTATTGCACCACCGTAAAGACGAATTATCGCAAGTCGAACCATTGTTAAGCGAGGAGCATCTGTACTCATGAAAAGCACCTCCCTCAAATGTTAAAGAGCAGAGGCCTGTGCACAGCTGAAGCCCTAGCTTCGCACCTCAGTGACTGTGTGGCCATCAATTTCCACCACCGTAGCAGTGATGGACTGGGGACTAGCCTCCAGGCTGCCATACTCGCGCATCAGGCAGCGCACGTTCACCGGGTGCAGGAACAGCTGCTGGCCATCTTCCGCTGTGAAGGGGGGGTGGGGCAGGGAAAGGTTAGTTGGCCAGATAGCCAGCAGCATGGGCCAAAACACAAACTGTGACCTCACTCAGAGGACTGGGGGGAAGCTATGGGCAGAAGCTGGGGGAGCTGGAAGAGACCAACAGCACTGTTAACATCCTCAGCCCAGCACTGTACCCTGATAGAAGTAGTAGCAGGGCCCATTCTCCACGTTTTGGGGGGGTGTCATTTCGCTCGGGCTGGAAGGGACGTCCTCCGTGGACTGGCATTGCAGTTTGGGGGACGCTTTGGGTCCCCCACCGTCCCCAGTCTGCCCCACCTCTCCAGCCAGGACAGATGAGTTCTGCAGTAGAGGGGGGGGGGGCATATGATCAGCCATCTAGCTGAAGCACCCACCTATTTACAAAGACCCCTAACTAACCCAGTATCTAACAGAGGGTGATAGAGGCCAGTCTTTAATGGGCCCCACCCCTGACCCACCTTCTTACTGCCAGGCTGGGCTGGAAGCTCCGCCTCCCGGCCAGGGGAGCTGCTCAGGCTCAGGCGGCCCAGGCTCAGAGCATCCTGGGGGCAGGCCTTCCTCAGTGCCTCTTCACGCTCCTGCAGAGAGTGCCACCATAAGCAAAGGCTGTGACAACACCTCACTAAAATTCCTCCTACAGACTTATGACACACCACTGGCAAAAAAGTTTTAAACACAGTGAGTCACAGTCCTGCCCAAAAATTATGTACTGGGACTCAAACCCACAACCTACAGGTCAAAGTGCTTGCTACGTGCTGCAACATGACAGTAACAAGCAGCATTGTGACAGTGACTGAAGACGGCACACCTGGAGCAGCTGCAGGGCGGCCTGGATGAAGCAGGCCTGGGCCTCGTGCTCGTCCTCCACGCAGAGCTGGGCCTGCAGGGCCATCCGCTCCTCCCGCACCAGGCCCAGCACCTGCTCGCGGGACGCCAGCAGCAGCTTAGAGTAGGGGCTGAGCGGAGCGTCTGCGGCACAGGACAGCGGGGAAGACCCCAACACGCCACGTCAGACCGTGTTATAGCCAGCCAGCATCGTTAACAGCGGAATGAAAAATCCAGCCAATTCATGGGATCTCGGGCAAGAAAAGCGGCATCCTCGTCACCCAGGCCACAGACTGACAAAGGCTGCGTCAGACGAACAACGTCTCTGCCACCCGCTGGCCGTTCAGCACTCACACAGAGTTTATGCCTGTGGGCCATTTCATGCCTCTAACTGGACAATGGGAGCTTCACAGCCAAATAGCTGTACACACTGCCCCCTGAGGTTGAGAGCTGACAGCACGCAGCACAGCCAGTGGGGGGCGCCACAGCTGCAGGATGAAGGCCATAAAGCCCGAGGATCCGGCTGCTGCGTGCCGGTGGGGAGTGACTCTGTGTGCGTGTGCGCATGTGGGTCTCACCCCCTAGCTTAATGGGCTCCTCCAGCTTCACCCACTGGGAGCTGGGCAGTGCAACCAAAGCACCCTTCTCTCGTCGCATGAGGTGCATGGTGATGAGGTCACCCACCAGGTACTGCCGGGTCTCCATGGCAACCACACTGCGGAGAAGAGAGATTTGGGGGGGGGTCACAATAAGACAGCAAGAAAAACCACGGAAGACGGAGCAGAGCCCAGAGGCGGCCGTCCTGCAGACCTCTTGAGGTCGCCGCCGTGCACGGCCTCATAGCAGATGGGGCACTTGGACCAGCTCTTGTCGCTCAGGGAGAGGTAGTGCA
Organism: Hyperopisus bebe; assembly: GCA_026777045.1. NCBI lineage: Eukaryota > Metazoa > Chordata > Actinopteri > Osteoglossiformes > Mormyridae > Hyperopisus > Hyperopisus bebe. Next base: position 1,083,978 of record JAODJW010000040.1, on the reverse strand, counting down.
GCATGCAGGACCAGCAGAAGATGTGACCACAACGGGTGATGTGGGCAGCCAACGGCGGGTACAGGCAGATGGGGCATGAGGGCACCTCATGGCTGTAGATGCGCTGGACGGGGGAGAGACACGGGGGCAATCAGCATGGCAGGGGCCTAAAAGCCAAACGCCACACTGACACTACATCGGGCCCCACTGCGTACAGCGGAAGGGCCCCTTTGGGGTCCGCAGGGGCTGGCTGCTGTACCCCCAGGAAAGGCACTCAACCCTGAGTACGGCACACAGCTAAACAGTAACACAAGCATGTTCTAAAAGACAGGCAGGAGACAGTGTGGCGGGTGCCGGGCCAGGAAACGACAGCACACTCACCACCTGCTGCACACAGTCCCAGCTGACCAGCGTGTCAGGGTCAGTGAAGTGTGTGCTGTAGTCCTGATCTTCAGAGACCACAAACTGGCAGCTGGAAGGGAAGAGAAGACGGGGTGAGATTAACTCTAGATGCCCCCCCCGCCATCCTCCATACAGCCACGCTGCAACAGCTGAATCTGGTGGTATGTATGTGCAACAGAAATAATACCTAAACAGGGGGTGTGGCCCCACCATATTTGGAAACACTGCTGGGCCCTAAAAGCAGGAAGAAGGTCTGACTGGTGCCAGGTTTGACACACAAGGACCAAACCTCTGACTGCCTTGCAAGAGGGAGAGAGTAAGCCTCAAGTCTCTACATACAGTTCCAGAACATTCTGCGGGACTGGCTGCCATACTCCGGTGGAGCTGTATGGTTTTAGGTCAGCGCTCTCACTTGGCTTGCAGAAAGAGCTCCTTATTGAAGGGTTTGTGCTTGTGGCCCCACTTGTTGCGGCGCCCCCAGCTGGTGTGGCTGTCTCCCCCAGCAGCACCTCCATGGCCCCGCGGCTCAAAGGTGAAGTTGAGCAGGTGATTGAGACTGATCTTCTTGGGTCCTGCAAACTGAGCCGGGCTGAACTCGGCCCGGCGAGCCTCTGCTACCTGAGAGGGGGGCAGGAGGGGGGAGCACTCAGACCCAGCAGGAAGAACATGGATCTAAACTACAGTGTATCTGGAGACGGTGAAGAGTCATAAAATGACAGGCTAACAGACATTAATGTCAGTGCCATCCCCACATCCTGTCAGAGGCCAAACGATGAAGCGATTAAAGCGATGTGCGTTTCAGTAGCTAACCGTGGCATTTCCAGCGGAGACCAAAACACACAGTGAAACTTCTGCTTCCTTACCTCTTCTCTTCTGCCACCACCTGTGCTGCCATATTGCTTCCCATTACCCCCTCCTCCTCTCTGAGGGGGTCTCTTGTCAAAATTCTTGCTTTTCTGTGGATTGGGGCGCCGTGGGCCAAGGAAATTGTCACTCTTGGGGAAGGCGGGCTCACGCTTGCGGTTATAGCGCTTGGGCCCACCACCATTTTTAGCATCTGGAAAAAAAATAAGGGCACAAACATGTCGCCTGTCAGTGCCGTCCATCAGGCACCTGACCAAAGCTGCCTGACCAGCTCTTAGAGCTGTGGTCTGTAGCCCTGAATTCAACACTGAACACTGGAAAGACAAAGTTAAATAAGCTTGGTCACAAATCAGAGCACTTCTAAGCTGAAACAATCAAAGCAGTGTTGGTTCAGCCATCCAGTATAATATGGAAAAGCCAGAACTTAAATTAATATAGGAAGTACAATACTACTATCATAAACTGCTTAAATTATAATCAAGCCTGTTCGTGGTTTCACAGTCAAAATGAATACTGTCTGAATATTCCCGTAATCGTTTTTTTAAACAAGACAGTTTACACTAACTGTCTGTGTGTGTGTCCGCATGTGTGTGTGTGTGTGTCACGCAGGTTTCCTCTCACAAACAAAACACATGCTGTCTTGGTGTATTCAAGACTTGACACAGGCTGCAGGTCACCTGACCATGACAGGGATAAGCAGCTAAAATGCATTGTAGGATTATCAGAAAACATGAACAGCAGCTGTAATTTGCAGCTGCCTAATGTTAACACCCAGTTATGCTACAGTTCCTGTTTGGGACCACATTCAAGGTTTTGTTTATGACGACATCTAACAGACTCTGACAAGGCACATTTGAAATGTCCACATTGGATTAAAATGTCAGCCTTGGGTGTGGCGTCTTGAGGCCTTTATGACTTCTTCCCAAGCACACTCACTTGAGCTTGCTGTTCACATTTATCAGTAAAACCCAAAAGGGTGTGAGCCTCGTGCATGCGACGATATCAAGCCCCTGCAGTCAAAACAACAAAGTCCCAGCTACCCAGCAGACTCACATACATACTAAACAGGCATAGGCATTATTTATAATCACTGTATAATGCAGGTATCATCACTCTTGTCACAGGCACCCAGCCCATAAACTGCTTTGGAGCTACACTCAGCCTTAATGGAAGTGCTGTATCCTGACACTGCCCTTGCCAATTTCTGTTTACCTCAACTACCTAATTGAAATAAAGGCTTGGCCGGCAAAATACATATTTCAACAACAGCCATTTGATTCTGCCAAGCCTATGAAACAAAAAAAAGAAAGCTGGACAATTAATTTGCTTTGTTTAATGTTTTATGAAAATTACTACCGGGAGACTTCGACACCCTGTTTCAAAGGGAAAACTATTCAGAGGGGAGAAAGAATCCCCCCCCACCACCACCACAACACAATGTTATTCGTTACTGAAACGATCTCGCATTAGTGGTAAGGGTCCCAAACGCTGGTTTTTCGTTTTAGGGTCTCTGGTTTTAGCGAAGCTGGGGAAAAAAAAAACCCTGAGACAGACCATACGGGATTGCAATAAAATCTGCCAGCGCTGAACGTTAAATAAAATAAAGAGGCTTGCTTTTTTGGTACATGACTAAACAGTAGACCGTTATTGCTCAACTTAAACCAGGGATTTCTGATTTCTGTTGACAAAGTACAAACAAACGGGTTTATAAAGCACTGATACTGCACTGAATAAACGATGAAAAAAAGCTTTAAAGTGAAAGCTATGAATGACATGATCCATGCAGGGAAAATAACGTTTTAATAGAATAATGTGTTCAGAAGTCAAAGAATTGAGTTCTACTTTGTATCTGCAAGAATATGCTGGGGGAAAGTAAAGGGACGAATGATATTACAGCACCTTTAAAAACATACAGAAACTGATCAGCAGAGTATGTTCGCTAAAACCAAAGTAACGCGTCCAAAAGTCTCGTCCCAGCGAGCGAAGCCAGCTTCCGTCACACGAGGTAAACAATCCGGCCAGGACGGGCCTGGCCGCGCTGTCAAGCCTCGGCCTCGAGTTGTTGAACAGATAGGGCAGCTGGCACCTACTGCGGCACCCGCACGGGAATTTAACAGCAACAACGACGCTTCCCCCACCGACATAACTACCTGCTTTAGGTTTAGACTCGCCAGGAGTTGGGCCGGTCGAACCAGAGCGGGGCGGTCCCTTGTTGCTGGCGTTGCTGTTGGGTGTTTTCTCCATGTTGGCGCTGCTGCTTTGCGGTTGTACGAGGCCGGACTCCGGGCAGAGAGCGTCCGAGCTCTCTAACATTAAACGGGGCACGGGGGGAGGACAACGGGCTGCTGCGAGTGCGGGTCAGGCGGCTAAGGCCCTGGCTCATTTCTGTCACACGCGGAGACTCCATTACGGCGACATCTTGAGAGCAAAACAAACCGAGAAAAAAAGAGACGGATCGGGCGTCTCAGTGCAGGAAGAACCGAGGCGGTGGCGGCGGAGTAAACGAGCGCTCACGCTTCGGGGCCGACACCCCGAGAAACCCGAGCGTTTCCCTCGCAAGGGAGCACCGAGTCCAAAAAAAGTTGTTAGCCGCTCTCCAGTGAATGGAGAACGGGCAAACTGTCGCGTTTATTTTTTTAATCGTGTAAAGAATACCCTCGTAAAGACGAGCAAATACTAATGGCGACGAGTCGCCAAACTGGAACCACTGAGACCCGGATGAAGCCTTTATTTATAGTTTGCCGTCCGTGCATTATGGGAAATGAAGTTCAGTGGAGCCTCTTTTACGTTATGGATAATGTAGTTTGCTGCATTATGTCGACCATTTAAAGTCACCTGAAACAGACAGGAAGGCGCCAGTGATGTTAGCCATGACGTACTAGAACAAGGAGCACACCTAGGGCCAGAGAGATTATCCAGTAGATATGTACCAGACTAACTTATTCATCACAAAACATTTGAAACATTAAAACTTATTTGCACAAGAATTTGAATACTTGAACTGAATATTTATTTCAAGCACTTTTGGCAGAAGCTTCCAGTCTTTACATATAGGTCAGTGTTTCAGTCTTGTTAGCAAATCTGTTCACCACGCATCACCATAGGGACGGCTGCTCACTCCAGAGTTGTGTGATGCCATCATGCCGCTCCCACCACGCGTCACTGTAGGGATGGCTTTGCCTGGCTGATTTGATGTGCCACTTGCATGAAATCCAGTCTCAGCAGCCCATAGTGCCTCTTGCCATTGTGCCTGATTACTCAGGCGTTTTGTTGCAAGCACTGGGAGGGGGGTGAATGTCTCTGTGCTTGTGAATAGAAGGTCACCAGTTTGAGCAAAGCCCTTGACCCCCCCAGCTCCAGGGATGCAGATTCTGCACTGTAACCCCCAAGCTATGGAGAGCAAGACAAAGCAGGTGAAGAGATGATTTTCAATGTCCCAGAACTGGTACAAATAAAAAGGGTGTTTGTTTTGTTAAGTTTTGATATGGGATTTTAGAAATGATTGCCTGGTGCACATTGTCTCTCACTGCAGCCACTAAACTCAATGGCTCTTTCAGCAGTTTCTCTCCCCAGAGTGGGATCTCTTACCAGTTGACCTCTTGCCCAAGTGCTCAGTTTGGAGGGTAAGTGTCTGTGTCAGTGTTGCCATCTTAGCAAAACTTTTTTTTTTTTTTTTTGCAAAAAGCAACTAGCAAGAAATTTAGCTACTTTTAGAATTTATCTTGTAACTTTTAGCAACATTTGATGTTTTACTCAAACACTAAAATGCAAGCATTTTCCCTCTAAATGACACAAAAAAAACAGTCACAACACATGGTCTGTCTGCCTTGTTATTATTAGTAGCTAACAAGCTGTGCACTGCAGTGCGAGTGAGAAGAATGCCAATATCTAGAGAAAACCACTGCCTATCTAGCCAGCCATGCAGCACAGTAGCCTGGACAGAGATGTGCCTATTTAGAAGTTGCTAGTTGCAATTGTTCAATAAGATAGCATGTATGATATACCTTATTAGCTTGTACACATAGTTATTGATCAGTTATGTAGCATGTTAACCAACTAGCACTGATTAAAAGTATAATTGGTTAGAATGTGTAGTTTTGCTAGTCAACAAGAAAATGAATGAAGTGCAAGTATTCAAAGTGTTTTATAATAAATATCTTGATTTTTAAATGAAAGTGTCTTCATATTACTTTCAAAAAATAAAATCTGATAACCAAATTAAGCTATCAAATTTCTAATATTTCTCACCAACATGACCAATCAATCTACACTGAACAAAAATATAAACGCAACACTTTTGATTTTGCTCCCATTTTGCATGATCTGAACTCAAAGATCTGTAATTTTTTCTACATACACAAAAGACCCATTACTCTCAAATATTGTTCACAAATCTGTCTAAATCTGTGTTAGTGAGCACTT
>JAODJW010000040.1:1054970-1073826 GCA_026777045.1 Hyperopisus bebe | reverse complement strand
TCTTTGTTTGTTTAGAATACATAACTATTACAGCACAGACACTCGACAATGGCATATTATTTGCAAATATTAATAAAAATTTCAAAAAAGTCTTTTAGACCAATTAAGTGAAATTGGATAATTTCCCACGGTACACCTACAGTACAATCTCTCACGGCACACTAGTGTGCCGCGGCACAGTGGTTGAAAATCACTGTGTAAGGTGATTTTAAAAGTGAAAGCAACTTTGGGCCAGACAGGTAACAAGTTATATAACTTTCCAATATCATATTCTGTCATACTGCAGTGAGTTTTCTTTGGCCCAAAGTGTTTAACTCCTTGTGCTCCTGCCTGAAATTTCTCAAGAAATGTGAATTAGTAATGTTGCCTGGTAGACTTAAAGGGGAAAACAACTTTGGGCCAGACAGGTAGCGAGTGAAATTACGTTCAGACATAATACTGAGGTGAATTTTCAGGTTTCAAGCCCTTTAAATTCCTAGGCTCCTGCCTGGAATCATCACATAATGTTAACCTTATGAAAAATAATATTTTTATTTAGATATATTATATTATATAGATAATATTCTGTCTGCAGATATTTAGGCCATTGGACTTTCACCTGGATATGGTGAGGTAATGAAAACATATATATAAAGGCACCACATACCCCGTAATGGCTAAAAATAAATAGAATTAAGTCATATGGCCGTATGTCATTTTCTATTATGCTTAAGTTCATTTCCATTTGCCCACATTATTTTATTCCTGCTGGCCTCTACCAAGGAGTCATCACACGCACCCACGTCCGTCAAGAAAACGTGCTTACGTTTGTTTCGTCTATTCCCAGCGCACAAAAATTTAGCTCAAGTAATAATAATAATACATTTATTTCAGACCCAAGTAGCATACCATGCATGGGCCATGCATGTTTTCACGGGGGGGCACTGGCTTCCCCCCAGGGCCGCCCCCCATTTAGAAAATAAAATGTTGTATTCATATTAGAACCAATGGGCTCATTTATACACGATTCATACAAACGAAGTAGCAGAAAATCATTTTGGGATTCATAAAGGAACAACATAAAACATACCCTGAAAAATTACGCACATTTATACGAACGGTCCAGAGCAGTCGGCCGAACGTTTTGGAGGAAACAGAAAAAGCGAGTTCAGGAGTCTGGGGTTCAGATATAATTTTGTGCATCTAAAAGTTGCATTCACGGTTAGTTTTAGGCTTAGTGAAATACTAATAAAATGCGGTTCTGGTTATTCGCGAGTTGGCTGTGAACAATTAGACGGGAATGTTTTTGCATCTTGCCAAAACATCGTAGAAACTTGTAGACGACGCATAAGCCAAAATACTGATTTGGATCACAAAACATATATTATTTAAATATCAGTAATACATAATATTCGTTAGTGTAAGTACATCCTTGGCTACGCCGTGCATCAACTTGTCATGGTAACTTACATCACTCGGTTTAGCTGTCTTTGTGACTGTAAGTTTAGACTTTTCACTGCCCTTATTGTACATTTTGAGTGATGGGTCCAAAGCATGGTGCGCCCAGTGCGTATAGTAGTGTTATATAATTTTTTTGATGACAAAGCAATTTGACATGCTAAGTGTACAGTACATTGCTGCTTGTTCAGACATCGGTCTTTTATCGTAATCCTCTGGCTAGCAGATAACAGCTACAGTCACACGCTGCCATTCTGCTTTTTTGTCACACCGTCAGATGCGCTACCAGACACACAGGTTTGGCGTTCCTTTGCTTTGGACACTATAAAGTCTGCACTTCACATTCTGAGAAATTCTCCTTTTCCTCTCGTTTGTGGCTCCATTGCCCCAAGTGTCCTGCTGGAAATTTCAACATCTACTCTTGAATGTGTAGCTTCAGCTGTATAATATACGCGTTTCAATTAACAGGCCAAAACAGACATGTTAACATTAGAATTGATTTTCAGTATGAAATACTCACACATCTCTTAGCTATTTGTTAAGTTCCCCCCAAAGGAGCTTGATGGGCTGAATGACCTCCTCTTGTTTGTAAATTTCTTGTGTTCTTATGTGTGTGTGTGTGTGCACATGCAAAAAAGGTCCAGTAACATATACCATTTAATTTCTCTTTTTAATAAAAGTTATACAAAAGTATAGTTGATATAAAATTATCCAGATTATATACATGATTTACAATTTCCAGTTAAACCACTGGGAAAACAACAACATTAAATATAACTTAACACATTCAGCCATGAGAGGAAGTGCAGAGCATCCAGGCATATGGAAATCTCGGGAAGGTTACACCAGCAGGAGCCACAGGGGGCAGCAGACACTCTGATGGGGGATTCATTGTCCCACCCCCTTTAGCTGATAGCCATTCTGTAACCCTGGTCAGTAGGGTGGGTGGGGGCAGCTCTTCACACATCACGGTGTGCTGGGCTGCTAAGGCTTAGGGGGCAGATGGGAGTGAGGCAGGGACACCCCCTACTGGTAGGATATGGCAAAGAAAGGTGTGTGAAGGAGGTGCACTCCATTGTTTTCGCAGGGCACGGCTTCCCCTCCCCCCTCCCTGGTGCACTGCAACACCAGGCCGAGCTCCAGGGCCCAGGGCAGGGGGCCCTCCCACAAACCAGTGTCCGTCTCCTGGGGAGAGGAGCCAACCTGCCCCACCCTAAGTCCTGCCCCACTCTGCCTCGCCAGGCCTCCCACTCTGCGAAAGTCTACCAGGCTGGACCCCCCCCGAGTTCCACCGATGGCCTCTTGAAGGCCCTGGAATAGGAAAAGCAGGTCGACCATGAGCTCCAGCTTGCCGTGTCCCGCCCAGACGCGATATCTGCAGGGAGAGAGCGGCGCCATCACATCACCGTCACATCACGTCGAAGCACAGTCACCACAATATCTGTTTATGTATTGTTCACCATAATTGTACTTGTATTTCTTGTCTTATTGATTTACTGTACAATTGGCCCCTGCTTTTAGCACCTTACTTTACAGACGGCAGGAAGGATAGGCAGAGTGAGGTTTACCGGCAATATAACAAAAATGCTATTTAATCTTGAAATGAGACAGAAGTTACACAAACACGGGAGCAGGTGAGGCAGCATTATGAGGCAGCGTGCCGAGGCCCCGGGTTCTTACCGTGTGGGACGCTTGTGTGTCGCCAGCCATGGTTCCACTCTGAGGTGCAGTGGATTGGAGATGTGCAGGTGTACCTCTGCTCTCGTTACCGTAGCTGACAAGACGTCAGGACCGAGCAAAAACTCCACCTCAGAGTCTGAAAAACAGTTTGATAATAAATGCAAAGCAAAGACTATAAAGCAAAAAGCAGAACATTTCCCATTTTTGTCTCCTGTCTAACTTAGCACCAAAAACTTGAGACATACTAGAGTCCATAGACTTGTTTATTGTCATCTTATAAATGATGCTATATGACGCAGTGAGTCACCCACTAAAATGAAATATCTTTCTCGTACATTACGGAGGACGACAAAATACATTTCCAGTTGGCCAATAAAATACGAATTAGGTGGAAATTATACCAAGCAGATACGCAGTATAAATACGTTACGGGACTTCCTCAGTTTCTTCACAGGATGACAATCCAGAAGAAATTAAATACCACGAAGGTAACGCGTCATGCTCAGGGACCCGTCGGAAGAACTGCTCACCCCCACTCAGCTGGCCCTGAATGCCCTTGATGCTCCGGCAGAGGAATCCCATCTGACAGCACCGGTAAACCCGCCTGACGAAGCCGAACAGCGTCTGTTCAGGGAACACTGCGCGACGAGGACCTCCCTCCGGTAGGGAGAGGACCCTGAGTCGGTACTGATGTCCCCGGTCCCCGCCGCCTCGGGTCTCCTTCCAGGGCGCCTCCAAAAGCGCGCAGTGTTCCCGCTGCACCTCAATGCTTTCTCGCCGCCATCTTTCGATTGCGGGCCCCGTCCCGAGCGCGATTTCCCGTTCGCTGGCAGGGGGCAGCGCGGGCATGTGCGGCGTCGGCAGACACTGACCTCCTCTGTTCCAACTCATGCACAATATGAAGACCACCCAAGGGCAGCAGCGCGCGGTCATGGCAGTAAGGTCTTGCGGTCGCATGGCTCGGTGGTCCCACGCGCTTATCCCTATAAATACGTGTGCAACGCCGTTTGATGCAGGTCGGCTGCCTGGCGCGGCAGTTATATGGTTACAGCTCTGCTCTGACAATGGCGAGTTTTTGCTATTTTAAATTTGAATTCTCCTAGCCTACTTCCCTCCCCCCGTTTTGTTCGCAGCTCAGTCTTAACCATTCGCACCCCCGCAGACACGTACAATGTGCCTACATAATAAGGCGCCCTAAACGCATCGACACCCACCCATTGACATTCAGCTGCCGTCTTAATAACCCCAATTAAGCTATATCTGGACCATTAGGCATGAACTCATTTGCAAGAGAAGAGACGCCAGTTGTAAAAGATTATAAACTCACGGTGCTTGGCATTAATGTGCTGTTACTGCGTCGTTGTCAGCGAGCTATTTAACCCACCGCTGACACTAACTTCTGAGCAGTTCTTAAATTTAAACCCCCTGAAAAATGCATTGTAACCCACAAACTGTAGGCTAAATTGGGTTTCAAATTAATATTTAAATAACACAGAAGTAGTGGTAGAATACAAATCCATTCATAAATCCATTTTCTGGAACTGCTCTTCCTTTTCAGGGTCGCGGAGGGTCCCGAGCCTATCCCGGGAACTACTGGCGCAGGACAGGGAACAACCCAGGATGGGGTGACAACCCATCGTATATAGAATACATATATAATCAGGAAGTACTTATGCATTTTTTTCCCTGAGGATTGATAGGTTTATTACAGATAGCGAGGATGGTCTCTGTAAGTAGATCTCACACACAACAGCGTGTCTTATGCAAATAATGCATTTGCAACCACACTTTAGTTGTGATGGACCCAGCAGCGGTGTTATTGCCCCAAACCCATTTGTACGATTCCCAAGATGGGTCTCCTGAGAAGTGGGTTTTGGTCAAATTCCCAACAAGCCTTCTGCAGAGCTCCAAGAGATACAGCCCTTGAGACTCATTCGGTCCTGAGCTGCATTTATGGCAGATGCCTGTTAAACTCTAGTTTATGCATGGTCAGTGAGTGTAGGGGAGCCCCGAGAGCCTGCTGGCTGGACAGCCAGACTGCAGAACGTGTCAATGGGCCACAGCATTCCTGCATAATGCAGCAGGCTGCCGTTAAGCACCGGGACCGTCCCACTGGGGCGTTCCCGTCATCAGCGCAGCGCAGTGTGTCCGCATGACTGCCGGCATGCATGAGCAGCTGGAGGTCCTATGATCCTCTGGTTAACCCACATAACAAAAGCAGCCTGAGATGTGGGAGGCGAACCTCTGGTGCTCAAGGCTTATTACACAGTAACACTGGCGATGCAGCATGAACACGCTGCAGCTAAGTCACGGTCTCTCAACTCCAGCCCCGGATCATCAGCCTCTGGGGCTGAGTGCAAGCGTGAGGTCAGGCGAATTAGCCGGAGACACATAAAGCGGCAGGAACACAGCCAGCGAAGATGTGACAATGGTGTCTTTATTTGCAGCATAAGATAAATGCAGCACATAGAGACAAGACAGCTTTGGAAGGCCAGATTTAAAGAGCGAACATAAAGCTAATGTCTTAAAATTCATCTAATATTAACAAAGGACTGTTAAAACAGGGGCCCAGTCACTTCAAGTGGCTCAGAATAAAAATCAAGACTGCACGATATGCACATGCGCAATAATCATGGCTCAGTTATTGGCAGTGCTTTGTGTAACAACTTGCAACACCCATACCAACTTATTTGACTTGCCCTGTTGGTAGATAACTTCCACTTAGCTAAAGTCTATTTTAGATATTTTTCATCTCCTTTTCTGTTTTAAAAATACCAGTTACTCACAGACATTTCAGTTATTGAGATATGCAGCTGTAATAAATGTCTTTACAACACATTAGGTCACTGTACTATTGACTTTTCCATGGACTGATAAACTGTAATGCATGTTGCTAATGTTTTGTAATGACCATGGAATGCAACAGCCAACTATAGGCTTTTAAAGGTACAATACTCAGGAAAAGGCTGGATTAATTATATTAGGGTAAGACCTCTGAATGTAGGCCACAAATCTTTTGGTACCGGCAAGTCAGATGAAACCCAATGGCTGAGATCTGAAGCTGGGTTGGCCTGGATTTGGGAAAACTCAGTGTTACTTCTGTCTTACATTACTTTCATCATGTTTTTACCTCATTTGGCATGAGTCTTCCTGTCTTCGGCTCTCCTGCCATTTATCTGAAGGCACTTGCAGAGTTTTCCACCACTGATTATTCATACAGGTCATTCGTTTACAGAGATGATTCAGCGTAAATATAATTCCTGAGGCTTTACCTCATCAGCCAAATAATCAGCTCCTTCACCTGCAGCTTCACATAAATACTCACATGATATAAACATCAGCGTGCTGTGTGTCTCTGACCATCTGTGTGTAGCAGGTGAACAAGGACAGCCAGAGAACAAGGAAATCTATGTATGAATTAGTGCGTGTGTGTGCAGGCTACAGAGGTGATTGACAATGTACAGGTCTGAGTATAGACTGAGGGTGTATAGACCAAGGAAGGGGATTTAGTCATAGACTGAAGGGGTGAACAGGTGTACAGACCAAGGTGGTTTTGATTGTAGACCCAGGAGGTGAACAGTTGTGCAGACTGAAGAGGTGGATATGATTAGAAACCAAGGTGGTGGATTTCATTATAGACAAAGGAAGTAGATTTGATCATAGATTGAGAAGGTAAACAGTTGTGTAGACTGAGGAGGTGGATTTGATGACAGACCGAGGAGGTGGATTTGACCACAGACTGAGGTGGATTTTGTCATAGACCAAAGAGGTGGATTTGACCACAGACTGAGGTGGATTTTGTCATAGACCAAAGAGGTGGATTTGATCATGGAGGTGAACAGGTGAATTACTACTATTATTATTATTGCTATTGTGAATAGGCATTGCAGGAAGACGGGTCACAGCAGGTTGAGCCCGTGCTTCAGCAGCTTGTGTCTGGCCTTGGTGGGTAAGGAGAAGGCACTGTCCTGTGGGTTGGGAACCCCAGAGTTCCTCACTGTTGTCCCCTGCTGAAGAAAATAGGTCTCCTGGGCTGAATTGCTAGTTCCGTACACAGCTGATCCAGCATTCCTAACAAAAACCAAGCACAAGAAATGCCTAAAAGATGCACCCCCATGACCCACTCAAAAATATAATTCCAGTAAGTAGCAAAGCTTCCTAACTGCCATGTCACCAGGTGACCCAAACTTGCTGATCTGAACTGTATTCAAAATATTAATAATGCCACACTCACAGACAGATAACTAAAAAAAATCCAAGAGGATGTATTTGAGATTGGTAGAAGGCACAATAAAATATCAAAGTGATCTGAAAACCCACACTAACCTGATGATGACCTCCTGCAGCATGGCATCCTGGGAGAAGTGTGTGTGCAGCAGGGCTGCAGCTTTCACAAGCATGGTGCCCTGGGCTTCCCCCGCTGGGACCGGAGGACCCATGAAGGGCAGGTTGGCTGCAAATGACAGCAACCATTATTATGTAATTGTACAGGGTACAAAAACGACAAAGAGATAGGAAGACTCTGTGGAATACGGAAACGACAGAGAGACAGGGATTCTCAGTGGGATACGGACATTTGTCAGAGACAGGGTGATTCAGTGGGATGCAGAAATGACAGAGAGAAGGGGAGTCTCAGCGGGACACAAATGACAGGGACGGGGAGTCTCAGCGGGACACAAATGACAGGGACGGGGAGTCTCAGCGGGATACGGAAACGGCAGAGAGATGGGGAGTCTCAGGGCGATAGTGTGGCAGGCGGAGGGAGGGAATCCTCACTTGCAAGCGTGTTCTGCAGGCGGTCATAGTGCACGAACGTGTACGGGCAGCCCTGTGCACTGGAGGGCTCCAGGGGGGTGCTGCACAGGTGAGCCTCCAGGCCATTCAGAGACGCCAGGCTGCTGTGGTACTGGGTGGGGGGAAATTCTACAGGTAACTCCTGCAGTTCTCTGTTCTATGTCCCCACATTTACTGCACTCACCCCAGCCTTGTCCCCAGGCTGTGCTTACATTTCCTATCCTATTGACTAATGGACAAACAGACAACACAAAGCTTAAACAGCATGTAAGGCAGGCTCTGTGCTCCTAAAGGCAGAACACGCCGTATCCTCAGCAGCGGCGTCGGTGTGAAGAACCTCCCTGGTTACATCGTATCAGGCCGCTGCTCTGCCCTTCGCCTTCGGGGTTACGCGCTATGCTACCAGATCATGTCCCTGTCATCTTTCTATACATATGTGTGTAAAGAAATTACACACAGGACTGGTAATACATCACAATGCAGTGTGACAGCACATGCTGGCTGACACAGACACAGACAGATGCCCAAACGGATGTCCCCAGCCTCACCACCTCCTCCATGGCGACGGCATCGTTCTGAAAGTGTGGCTCCACCAGCAGTGCCAGGACCAGTCCTCGAACTCTGTGACAATACAGGGCCATGGCCACCAGGGGGAGCTCTTCCTCCACTAGCTCAGAGGTCACAGTTTTGTGGTCATCCTCCTGATTGCCCTTGCCCGACTCCTTTGTACCCCTTGTGCCGTCCCTGTCCTCCACATCACTGAGCTTCTCCAGCTGGTTCACGAAGCCGCTTTTCCCTGCGGCCCCTTCACCCTTTCTCTCACAGCTCATGCTGTCCTTGTTTGTATGTCCTTGGAGGTCTCCTTCATTCCTCAGATCTTTGGGTCTGGGGAATGGCAGCCCATTGGGCCATCCTGCCTGATGGGCCTCTTGATTGGCCAGAAAGTGAGGAAGGGCCTGGCCTTCAGACCAGGAGGCGGGGCTGGGGAAGGGATGATGGGTGGGCTCTGGGGAAACTCTGGGAGCAGAGCCGCCCTCGTCAGACAGGGAGGAGCCGGTGGAGCAGGACATCGTCTGATAAGACGCTCTGGGAGCCACTAAGCCTGTGGGCTCAGGTATGTCGGACAGGGTGCGGGACAGGAGGCGGGGCTTGCCGGTGCAGGTCTGCTGGGGGGGGCTGACAGACCTACAGGAGACAGGGTAGTGTAAGAAGCCATTAACAGAAGGAACTCATTCCAAAGCAGAAGTACATGCTCAGATGGGAATGACCACAGGGTTTATGGTGAGCTGTCCTGGGAATCCCCAGACAACTAGGCTGGGAAACAAGCATATTCCAACGCTTGGCTGGTCCCTCCAAGCTTTGAAGATTTCTCCATGTGTTTAAGAGACATATTATAATGGCGATTGTTCATGTAAATAGTGTTATATATGTAGTGCTATATATAATATAGATGATTAAACAGGTCTGGATACAAAGCCAAGAGGCCGAGGGGTAAGCAGGAAAGCTCTACCACCATTCACAGGGCTAGGGGAGGGGGGACATAGTGACCGGCAAGGAAACCTGTGTACCCGGTCCACCGGGGGGTACCGTAGAGCACGGAGCTCAGCGGGGGACAGGAACACAGCTGTGCAATTGACACTGGCAGATGGGCTTTGGGGTCCAGCGGAGCCGAGCCCATTGGCCACAGGTGCAACGTCCTGTGAACATAAGCAGACAGTCAGTATTAACGGTACATCAGTTCTGTTTATCAACCCACATGAAAAAAGCCCAGAATCCATCTTTTATCATCACATATGAGGGTGAGAGTGAGCGGGCACAGAGCAGTGGACGCCCTTGATGAGATGCCAGACCACTGCATTAATATCATTCCTCATTCAGAAAATTCTATGAAACGATGGGTGCACATGTTACATGTGAAAAGGATTCATGTTTAAAAAGGATGCATGAGAAAGATGAGCATAAAAGTCTAAGAGGTACAAGATACGTGTAAAACTACAAAATATGCAAGTGAAAATGAAGAGTGACCTTCGTGGACCTACCAGACTTTGAGGGTACTGCTGACAGACCACCACCATAGCTGTGAGCTCAGGGGGCATCTGCGTGCTGACCACCCTGTATGGGATGGCAGAGATAGCCTGGCTCAAGTACACTCACACTGTCCCAGTACATTCAAGACAGTGCAGGATGTCCCAGGACACTTGAGATTGTGGGGGACATTCCAGGACAGTCAGGATGGTGTGGGACATTGGGAACAGTGCAGGATGCACTGGGACACTCAGAGTGGTGCAAGACGTCCCGGTGAGGGGTGGTGTCAGGCAACAGGCCCTTTCAGTACCCTCCACTACAACACCCAGGACATAAAAGCGCCATCATGACCCCACTGGGCACCGCACAGTAGCCCCTCCCACAGTCCACCTCCTGAGCATTTCCCTCCATAATTTAGTTTTGTTCCTCTCCAGCATTTCATTCCCTAAATCCCCCTTCCCAGACCCCTTCAAAGTCCCTATTCCTCCCCATCCCCATGTCACGTGGTTCTGTCCACTGTCCTGACTGGAACGATTCTCTCAGACAGTTTACCTGCCATGGTATAAGATGCAGCCAGCGACCACTAAGGGGCAACGCTGGCACGCCTGCAGGATGAGAGCAGCCTTGAGGAGAAGCAGAGGGTCGATCTGAGAAAGAGGCAGAGAGACAGCAAGCATTGACGTGATCTGCAGAATAATCAGACAAGAATGAGTGGGGCAAAGAGGACAATCATTTCAAAGTGTTCTTTACACCAAAATGGCTGACAGTCCAGACGTCTATAGACCACCCTTTCTGAGAGGGCCTAGGCTTTGGTTTGTGTGTCTCACTGCATCCTTCCCTTTACTTTACAAATGGTTTCTACTTACATGTGTCGAATCAATGGTGTGCAAGGCGCTGAAGATGTGGTGGAGCTCACTGGCACCACCCTGCAAGTGATCCAGGTAATGTGACCACTGCGACGCCAGCTCTTCCTTACTGCGTAGCTTCACATGTGGTTTTCAGGCAAACAAAGAGTACAGATAGCAATTGTTTTTTAGCATCTAAAGCCATTGAGATGAATCATTCTATTCTTCCTTGCCTTGCAGACAAGTGTACAAGCTACTTACAGAGTTTACATTTCGGCAGTTAGGCAGCTGTAGATCCAAAGCTTTCGTTTTAGTGGTAACACAGCAGTCTCTCCACCCTCCCATCCCCCCGACTGTGGGGCCAGCAGGGCGCTCAGGCTCCAGGCTGCCCAACCCAGAACGTCGTACCTGGTAGCTCTGCCGTATGGAGCCGTTGTAGAAACGGAAAAGGCTGATGAGATGATCCAGAAAAGCCCAGGCGCTGAGATCTGGAATATCCACGGTACAGCCCAGTGCCTGCGAGAGAACCGCGGAGAGACGGACAGAAAGAATTAAGGGTCAGTAAAAGGACAACAAGAAGGGAAAAAGTGAGAGTGAGGAGTGTAGCAGGAGGCAGGGTAATGAGGAAATCTGAAATATCCACACGGCATAGATAGGAAGCCAGCATCTCACAAGACACACCCCCACACTCACTGTGACAGGGATACCAGTTCACACAAATGCATGTCTTTCTTGGATTGTCAGAGGACACATTATTCAGAGAGCACACTTAATGCCTCTACTGACGGTCCCTTCCCCAGTCCTCACTCATCCACAGGACGTCTCCCCCCCAGCTTCAGTCACCCATAGCAAGTCTCCCCCCCCCAGCCCTCACTCACCCACAGGAAGTCTCCTCGCATGCGGATGGCGAACTTACGCCTGCGCAGGCGGACCAGCCTTGCAGGTGAGCGAGACATCTCACGGATACACCTGCAGACACCAGCCAGCTGCCCACACAGCAGCTCCTGTTGGTCCAGTGGCGTCTGCAAGGCCGAAGTGGACAACACTCAATGTAGACAGACCTCCCATGTGACTCCAACAGATACACAGCAAACCACTACATCGATACACATACACTATAAGCACAAAAGTATTGAGACACACCACTTAATCATTGAATTCTTGTAGGTTATTCGAACCAATTGCCACAGGGATATAAAATTAAACACCTAGTCATGCAGTCAGGTTTACAAACATTTGTGAAAGAATGGGTCATTCTAAAGAGCCCAATGAATTCAAGCGTGGTGCTGTTATAGGATGCCACCTTTGCAGTAATTAAGTTCATGAAGTTTCTGCCCTGCTAGATATTCCACAGTCAATTCTAAGTGGTATTACTGGAAACTGGAAACTTTTCGAAACAACAGCCATGAAGTAGAAGACCATGTAAAGTAACAGCGGGGTCATCGAGGGCTTAGGTGTATCGTGAGTAAATGATGATGGTGATGATGATGATGATAAAATAATAACTGCAGAGTTCCAGAATGGGCTTCCATGGCCGAGCAGCTGCATGCAAGCCCCACATCACCAAGCACAATGCCAGGTGTCCGATGGAGTGGTGTAAAGCACGCTACCACTGGACTGCAGTGGTAACATTTTCTGTGGAGTTATGAATCACGCTTCACTCGCAGCCTGATGGATGAGTCTGGATTTGGCGGATGTCAGGAGAACATTATCTGCTTGACTACATTGTGCCAACTGTAAAGTTTGGTGAAGGAGGGATAATGGTGCGGGGATGTTTTTCAGGGGTTAGGTTAGGCAAAAATGTCCCCAGACACACTCCAAAATCTTGTGGACAGCCTTCCCAGGAGAGTGCCAGCTGCAAAAGGGGGACCAATGCCTATGGCTTTAGAATGGGATGTCATAAAATTTCCTGTAGGTGTAATGGCCAGGTGTCCCAATACTTTTGTCCATAGAGTGTATCTGACTGAACAGCTAATATCCTCTGATAATCTGAGACTTTTAAAACCACCATACATGGATTAATTTATCAGACCCCGGGCTGACATCAGCATGAATGCTCAAATGTTGCCGATTTAATGAACCGTTCCATATTTTCTGAAGCATGGCCTGATGCTTGCCTTGCAAAGCTCATTAATCCACACTTAAACATCTGTTTATATAACAGATTTATTATCTAATGCCGCTTTCCCCTCTCTCTGGCGTCACCATACCTCTTCTGGGTAGAAGTAGCAGATGCCAGCTCTGGTAGGGTCACCTTCTTCTGTGACCTTTGACCCATCGTACAGAAAGAAATAACTGCACCTACAAATTCAAAGATTTTACAATAAATAATTTGAAGAAAAAAATAAACAAAATCTACTGCAACACAAATAGTCATAGTGAATTCACTTAATATCAAAAAACATAATCTTCCTTTACAGCTTTGTACTATTTCCTCTGACCGTGGTTTTCTTACCACCTGGGCTCGAGTGTGGTGGACTCAGCCATCATGGACAGGAAGCAGTCACTCTCATTGGTTTACAGGCAGCACTGCTTTGTTTCGCGCCATCTCCCCATCTTCCATCCCTTACGTTCTTGTCAAGACGGCCATAATCGCCCAACAGCTGTTGTGGTCAACCAGATGTACTTCACATATATGTTTAAAAAAAGTTACGAAGGCTTAAAGAGTCTGCTCTAAATGCTGTATGACGTAAAGAAATACCATTAAATTTGATCATCCCAATATCTATCGCAAATAGAAATGGACAATAAGTATACGTTTAGTGTCATTACCGGGATCAGGAAAAACATAATTTAAAAAATCCCTCGTTACAGGTTGAGTAAGTTTTTTTATAGAAAAAAAGAAATTAGACACTCCCGTATAGTGAACTACAAAGAAAAAAAAACACACACATAGAGCAAAAGCACTTGCTTTCACCTGAGGACACTTATTCTGTAAAAGAAACTCTATTAATAATGATGTCAGTTGATTATTACCTCTAATCTCATTTAAAGAGTACTGCCGCAAACTTCGTTTAGAAAATTTCTCCTCATAAGGGAACAACGACCTATCAGTTCTACATAATTATGACACACGTCTGATAGACAGGGCAGCCCGACACAAACACGTCGAGGACATTTGCAAGCTTTTAGGGGCAGCTCTTTGCAGTCACTTGGTGGGAAAAAAATTCCTTATTTACCTTTTTGTGACCCAACGATTCGCGGCATTAACAGGAAATCAACAAGTATCAGGCAGAAATATAAACGCGTTTTTTTTAAAAAAAAAACTGTCACATGAAATTTAAAAACGACCCTCTTCATCCATTTCCCTATTCTTTTCAGTCATCCGGAGATTTCAAGTCGAGTAGTTAAGTAATGCGGATCACAAGCGAAGTCATGTGAAAATATGCTGCCAACGACGGTGAGCGAACAGGGACAATTAGAGCGGCGCGCTTTTCTGGTATTTAAATCGAACTCCTTTCGCGACAGAAAAAAGGCGATGTGGCTCATCGCATTTCATACTTTACCATATCCAATTTACAGTGCTGCCCATTCAATATGTCCAACACATTACACCTCTATATACTATGTGTAACTGTATACTGAAATCCCAACTATATAGAAATTACATTTTAAAAGGTGTGCATTTCATTCAGAAAACAGACAACAGCAATTTAATAATCTTTATTAGAGAGGCTTAAGAGAACATTGAATTCAATGGTCCAGTATGATGTGACTGCATATGGTGCCCGATATTTAGTGCACTGAAGCAGAGAGGTCATTTCAGAGGGTTAAACAGTACAAGGTGGCCTAGTCAAATTCTGGTCATTAGGCCCAGGATTCCTGGTCCCACACGCGGGGGCTGATTCCTCAGACACTCAGTGGTCATGGCCCTCGTATCCGTCAGGGAGGGGATTAACGTGGGAGTTGTGGAACAGAGTTTTGTTCCCGTCACCCCAGGGAAAGCGCTGTGCAAGGGCAGGAGAGAAAGCAGCATTAGTATTTACACCTCTGGCCAGGGACAGGATCCACGGCTCTAATGGCACAATGGAATCAGTGAAAGCCCACAGCCAAATTTAAGCATCCACAGGAATGGAGCTGAAAAACTGTTTGTTACAGGTGTTTATCAGTAATTAATCTGCAACCAAAGTCTTTTTAATTAGACTTCTCTTAACACCACCGGGGTGTGGAGCAGTTAATGTTTAGCAAACCATTCACAGCAGAGGCTGCATATTCTTCACGGACCACAATCAGAGCAATGTTCATGACTGTGGGCTGAGAGCAGAAGCTGCTGAAAGGCTGACCTTGCTGCGAACGCGCAAGTGGGTGTAGGGGACGAACTCAGGATGCTCATGGCTGTGGTGCTGAGCCTTGAGGAAGGCATTCAGCATGCACACCCCCACTCCTGGCAGGGCCACAACGAAGCTCAGTATCTTCCATGTGCGGCCTGGCAGGCAAAGAGAAACAGGAATCTGGTAAGGCACTTAAGCAACCATTATTCCACACAGCTCCAATTCACCCATCTCCCTGCCCTCTGCTCCAATCAACAACATTCAATTTGAATGGTTATCCTTACTGCCCAAACCCTCCAATGAACACTGAGAAAATAGAGTAAACACACTGTTCTATTCAAGTAAAACTACCACCTATGTATTAAAAGTACTTCTTAAAATCTTTATGGACTAAACATACCGACAGCATTGAATTCCAGACCATCATTCAATGCCATATTTAGTGCTTAGGCAGACTGTAAAGCGCATGCGTTACAAAAAAAACATTCCTGAAAGGTCAGAGCCTTAAACGTATTTGGAAAAATGTATACGGAAGGCATCCAGGTTTAAATTAAACACACTGCCTCAGACGTGGTTACCAGCTCAAATTACCAGTCTCGTGATCAGAAATACTACTTACCAAATGAAAATAGCCTAAAAACTGGTAATTTTACAAAGATGATTCAGCACGTGCTGCACAAAACCAATCATAACGGCCAGGAACGGATCATTTTCACCCGCATCCGCCAAAATCGCAAAATGAAGTGAAAAGCAAATCATGATACGGTAGGCCTAAGCTACGTCATTAATACCAGACAAAAACCCCGGAGGAGCGATTCTGCTTATAAAACTCCAGGTAAGAAGGTTGGTTTGTCGTGCTATTTAGTTGAAAGCAAACTACGGCCCGATATAAACACATTAATCCCTTAAAACATTGGCTAGCAAGGTCACACTAGAGCAGATGACACTACCGCATCGCGCAACTAAAACCTTCGCAAATGGATTAAACTTAACCCTCGGCCTTAAAACGCGATACGCACCAGATTGGTGCTGCTCGCCATGGGCAACCGCAGATAGTTGACGACTCTGGTTGAAGGAGGACCTCAGAACAGCCTGAGACAGACACCTAAACGCCGCCATCTTCTCTCCAATCTATCGGACACTGGACAGGAAGTTCGCGTTTATTCCTTCATCGCCGCCATAAGACCCGAGACTCTAAGCATTACTGCCGCCTACTGGTGTGGAGGGCAACGCACCTCTCCAGAGGAAACGGGTCGGCTTTTATCACAACTGTGCCCATCCACGATAGTTTTAATAAATCAGACATTTTCCACTGTCTTTGTCCAGTAGAAAATACGTATATTTCCTGAATCATAGTCGAAAATCTGACAAATGGTAGAAACCAGATAGAGCCAAAGAAAGACAAATCGATTGTCCAAACACAAGCAGGTACAACAGTCACGAAACATAAAAACCAATAAACAGGGTTGCCAACTTTCACGTATCTGGCATGACACGGTTTCTGACTTCACGAACACGCAAGAAATCTTACGGCAAATCTATATTATTCCATTATAAGCCTAAAATCAAAAGCGTCGGGGTAGTTTGCAAACCAAGCGGACTATTTACAAGGTAACAAAACTATTACATACATGTAAATGAGTGTGTTGACTGATTGTCTCGAATTGAAAATCTCACGCCAGCCAGCTGAGCAAAGTTGGCAACACTTATGCAGTAAGCAGTAAATACGAGGGATTCCAGTAAAAATCCCAATAACATTATTGGGAAAACAAGCAGTAGGGGGTCTAGCAGCATATTGTACCTCTCTGTTATGGGCACATATCTCTCCGGAATCCGGCATTTCTGTCGGTTAATAGGAACAACAGATTGCCCTCAAAGATCATTGGTGTTGTTCTATAAAAAGGTGAAAAAAAAATTACATCCTTTGCTTTATATTTTATTTTAAATATTTTTTTATTGCACTAATTTACTTAAATTCTATGAAAGGTTTGTAGCATATTTACATGTTTAAATGACTATCAGCAAGTTATATATACCCATATAAAAAGGAAAAAACGTTAAGAAACATTTAATTTATTTATTTAAAAGAAATACAAAAGCTGATGTGACAAAAGGCAACAAAATTAGCCTTATATGTGACAGATTTGTGAGTAGGGATACCTAATTGTTAAACTGTCCGATACAATTAGAAGCAAATGTTTCTGTCTGGGTCGTGGTTCTATTATTATTATTATTATTATTATTATTATTATTATTATTATCAACAATATTTTGTAATGAAAGATTTCTAGCTGTGGATTTGAGTTTCCCAGACGTTAATCGGTCTGGCTAGTTAATATTTACTATAGATGAGCAATGTCCTTGAAGCAGGATTACAGGTCGACTCTATACTGATTTGCACTGATTTGTCTAATTTTCACCTAATCCCTCCCCTGGTTTTAATGCAATCAAAGCATCTGAAGAGAGACAGACATCTGAATGCAGTTTTGTCCCCAAGAGTCTTAAACAACCTACAGTGATGAAAAATCGCACAGGCCTCAGTGAAGATTCAGTGATGGATTCAGCACCATACAACAGGTTCAGTGGATCTGACTCAGATGACAGTTTTCAGGGACCAAAGTTCACGCTATGTCCAGGTAGGATTGCACAAAACTTTATTTTGGCCACCAGCAGTGCAGAGTTGTTTTGAGAAGGATGTACATGTAGATGACCCCTCTCTCTTTTTGTTTGTCCTACAGGCAGGCGTGTGAAGTTGATGATTCTGCTGTACTCAATTGTATTATTCCTGCTGCTGGTCCTGCTGCTGGTGTCTGCAGTTAAATGTACGGTTTGATTGTAGCGATTCCCGTTGCCCTTTTCGTGTACATCTGCGGTTCTCTGCTCCTCACTTTACTCACCCCATTCCCCCGACAATTGCATCCCGCAGTCTCCCAGCTAAACCAGGAGATGTTGGGTGTGAAGCTCTTCCTCATCTCCATCAATTCTTCACTGTTACACG
Organism: Hyperopisus bebe; assembly: GCA_026777045.1. NCBI lineage: Eukaryota > Metazoa > Chordata > Actinopteri > Osteoglossiformes > Mormyridae > Hyperopisus > Hyperopisus bebe. The sequence continues at coordinate 1,055,776 of JAODJW010000040.1, read as the reverse complement.
TAGGGGAAGCACCTCCCAAAGCAGGTTTGTGAATGTGCGGAAATTACTCTCAGCATGCCTGCCGAATCTACAGTTCATGTGCAACATGCCAGGAGACTTTAGGTTTTGCACCAAATCATTTTTAGACTGTTCTGCTGTGAAGGAGTTTTGCTGGATTTTGTTGATTTCGCTTTTTCAACCAGAGCACCTTTAAGCCTGTGCAAGCTTAAAGTAAAATATTCCACCTAAGTAGTTAGAGTTACACAGAGTCATTAGAGGTACAAGGTAGAGTAGATTCATAAAGGTGCAGCAGCGAATCCCCTCGTAATGACACATGAATCCATCTATGCATCTGTCACCCATCCACACACTGAGCCTGATCCCTTTGTCTGTCACTCTGCCGTAACAGAGCATTACACCGGTGGACTGACTAATGGACAAGGTAAGAATAATACAATAAATGTTATTTTTGTTGTAGTATATACATTTTTTATTTTATTAAATCATTTTTACACCACAGTGTCTTTACATCATTTCACCCCTGCTCATATAACACCTACCTGAACATTTTTTGGTATATCCCTGACGTGAAGTTTAAATGAAGGAACGTCCGCTTTCATCAGCTATTGCAGCGATGCACAGAGATGTTATCAGTGTGCATTACCGATTGGGGATACCTCTTAGGTTCTTTTTGATTCGATCCCATCCAGTGCCAAACTTGGTATCGCTGTTCGCCATCCTGATATTCAGTGCCTGTCCAACCCTGGTCATAAAAACTGAGGTGGGGGGGGGGGGGAGATGATGAAATTAGCTGACTGGGTGGGGGG
>JAODJW010000040.1:1011077-1025021 GCA_026777045.1 Hyperopisus bebe | reverse complement strand
CCAGGGTTGTTCCCTGCCTCGTGCCCATTGCTTCCGGGATAGGCTCTGGACCCCCCGCGACCCAGTAGGATAAGCGGGTTGGAAAATGGATGGATGGATGTATGGTGTCCTTGAGTGTCTAGAAAGGTACCTATGAATAAAATGTATTATTATTATTATTATATTACATACACCTCAAGAGTTACTGAAAATAAACAACTCACCTTGTACAGCAAATTGCAGATGCTTAGCAAAGTTCAGGCACTGCCATTTGCAGGTTGTGCTCAACAAGGTTTTGTCTGTGCAGCCCTTCCTGATGGCTTGTTGATATAGTGGTGCTGTCCAACAGTTTCTTCCTAAACCTGGTAGCCCTAACATCCTCTCAATTCTTCCTCCTCACTGTACATGGGGGTGGGGGGGAACAGGCATGTGTTCTCTTCGTGTCAGATTTGCAGTGCTCCCAGATACCTAAACTTCATAGATTTTTGGGCTGGTGCTGCTTTGTAATGTTTGTTGTATTCATTACCAGATCTCTGCAGGGCAATGATAATTTGTCTCTTTTCAGCAGAAAGCTCTTTGCTTTTCCCCTTGGTGATGGATTTCCATGCCAGAAGGCCTGTTATTTTTATTTTAGATATACGGTACATTCTTCAGATGGAAACCTACATGCTGCAGAAAGAAAACTGTACTGCTCGATAAAATGGGAAAGTTAAAAATATAGACCTTCCTGACATGCTTGAGCAGAAGATTTGAATCATTTTGTGCATTTATTTATTTTTGCTCATTTTCAGTCATTCCTGAGCTGACTGTAACTGGTTCATAGACATTTATGAAGACAAGAATTTGTTGGCAATTATTTTAACACACACTGAAGAAAGTGAAATGGACGCTTTCAATCATTAACAGTGTGTGCTATCAGAGGAGCACTCTCTCACTCGCTGGAAAATTCTGCCCATGTGAGAAACTTGCCCTGGCACAAGCCCAGCGAGCACATTTTGTGAAAACGTTCACTTCTGGCATGTTTGCAAAATGTATCTTAATACCATCCATCCACCTTATTGCATATCTGGGTCCTTGGCCTTTGACAGGCCTCTGTGGAAAGGTCTCCGACCCCCCGTCCAGCAGCCGCCCATAGCACTACCCCTACTCCCCCCTTTCCTCTTATCTCCCTCTCTCTGTTGTCTTCTATTTAAGAGCTTGGCCCCAAAGAGCTGCAATCTCCCACGGGTCACCATGAAGGCCACACTGCTCCTGCCGGCGGCGCTCCTCTTCGGTGAGACCGGCTGATCCTTTCCTCCTGAGGTCCTGGGAGGCCTTCATGCTTTTTGGTATGTACTTGTGGCGGGTGGAGGGGGCATGCAATTTAACTAATGACCTTGTGTTGCCCCCCTGTTGCCCACCCTACAGCCTACGGCACCCTCGGCACCGAGGTGCCCTTCGCTCTGTGGCAGTTTGGAAGCATGATCCAGTGCTATCAGCCAGGAGTCAACCCCTTCCTCTACAACAACTACGGCTGCTTTTGTGGCTTTGGGGGCTCTGGGACCCCAAGGGATGCAGTGGACAGGTCATTTATCACCCCTAAAGGGTGAAGCTCTGTGTTCAGAAAGTGACGAAGTGGTGCGGTGAGGGCTGGGGTAGCAGTAAAGAAATACACTGTTCCTACTACTATTGGGCAAAGAAGGTGTCAAAAAATTCACTGGTTGCTTCACCTTCTAGTTCCGTTTATGCTCCTTAATTAACTCTTCTTCAGGTGCTGCAATGCCCATGACCTCTGCTACAAGGCTGCCAAGAAGAATCCAGCATGTCGCCCCCTGGTGGATGTGCCATACACCAAGCAGTATGACTACACCTGCACTGCTTCTCAGGTCGAATGCTCAGGTAATAAACAAAGAAACGTGTCCTAGTGTGTGTGTGTGCATGGGAAAAGTGTTTCAGACATAATGATTACAGAAAGAACTTTAACTCTTTATAAACATTTTGCATTGTATAAAATTCTACACATTAACTACTTGTACAATGAAAAGTGTCACATCTATAATATTGTCCACCAGGGGCACAGTACACATCCTCCTCTGAAAAACATCCAATGATGCTCTAACCCAAATGCCTGTGGCTCCCACAGCCTCCAATGATGCCTGCCAGGCTGCTGTGTGTGACTGTGACCAGGCTGCAGCTTTCTGCTTCTCCCAGCACACATACAACCCAGAGAACAAGAACCTGGACAAGAACATCTATTGCAAATGAGGCCACATCCCCAAGAGCAGAGCAACACTGAGGTAGTGCTGGTGTGATCTGTGACAGCCTGCCTCAAACAGCTTTTCTGTATTCTCAGTGATTCACATAACTATCTTACATATTCACAATGTACAGCAGATTATTTGGAAACAGATAATGTGGTGGATACTGTAAAAAGTAACGTATCAATTTTGGCAATAAAGTTAAATCTGTTATGCATGGGTGCATGCGAGTGTGAGTATGGAGCAGAATGAGTGAATGTGTGTGTGGAGCAGCATGGCTGAGCGCGAATATGGAGCTGAATGAGTGAGTGAGAGTGTACAGCTGAATGGCTAAGTGTGAGTGTGGAGCAGCATTGAGTGTGAGCATGAGTGTATAGCAGAATGAGTGAGTGTGGAGCAGCATGAGCGAGTGTGAGTATGGTCTCGCACGCGCATGCGCGCACGTACACACACACACACACACACACACACACACACACACACACACACACACACACACACACAGGGTGAGTCACTTAAATTCTTGCTGAATTTAGGTACTACAGCAGAATGCAGAACAACAATTTTGACACCAGCCAGTCAGAGCTGAAATACCAGAAAAAGCTGAAAGAAAAACTAAACATTCAGCACCAACCATGATGGTGTCAGTGATTTAATACAAGTATTAATTAGAATATCCATTTACCCCACCATAAAATGTGAAGAACGCAAACAGTACAGTACATTCACCACTACCCCTTAAAACACCTTACAAATTTACAAAAGACCATTCATTCTGGACACTGCATAGTTATAGACAATACAAAAGATGGTCACCCCCCCCCCCATCCAGGCACATTTGGTTTCTCCATTTCAGGTTCCCCTACACCAAAGACCTAGCATGCTCCAGCTGGGGCCACAACCTACCAACTGCCTGGTGTTGCTCTAGATAATAAACGATGGATCTGACTACCTTACAGTGGAAGCCCCCATCTGTGGGACAGCAAAATTAAGGCACCTGGATGATAGTGAGAAAGGAACCCTGGTATATGTGTGTGTGTATGGATGGGTGGGTGGGGGCAGCTCATCCCCATTCCTGTGCCTCATTCCTAACGGCTGCTGCTTTCAGGGGACCCGACCCAACACCCACACCCACCCCCACACCCCGTGGCAGCCCTTTTCGGGACGTGACCCCTTGCATTTTCCGTCATGCCGGTGCTAAAAAGGCTGCCTTGTTTTCACCCCCCTCTGCTGTCACCCCCCCCATCCTCAGAGTCTGTCAGCCTCCCACCCACCACCTGTGTCATGTGACTCCCTTTCCACCATTGTCAGCTACTGTGCACAGATACTAAAAAAACTTCATACAGCAAACACCACTGAAGAATCAGCGGAGGACGGGAGGTCTTGGGCTGAGTGTTACAGAAGGTCAAGGAGGCAGTGCAGTCCAGTACATTCATTTGATTGGTTTGTAATTTCACAAAATGAGCCCAGTGTCATTCTGCCCCCACTGCCCACCTCTCAGCCAGTTGACACGTAAACGACGCCAGAGACAGGCAGGCAGTCGTTTGGTGTCGGCACATAATGAAGAACAGATAAATAACAAAGGTCTACTTATCCATACTGAACAAAACAGGAAGTAAAAAGTGAGAGAATGTAGAGAGGATGCTTCCGTGGCACATGCCAGCGGCTCATATGGGCTTGTACAGCAGGGTGGTGACATACTTCTTCTTGTAGCGGTGAGTAGCACTCAGGACCATGACGCCATCCTGAGGGGAGACAATGAAGGCAGAGCAGACATGAGCAGAGGGACCACCAGAGGGCAGCACTGCTATCAGGCTCAAACTTCTGTTTTTGAAAATGTTGAAAATCCATCTAATTCAAGAGCAGCTCTTACAGCCCAAATGCAGATCTGGCCTCACCTTGATGGAGAGGGCATACAGGTGATTGAGCATCACGTGATTGGGCTCTGGAAGCAGGGCGGGGTCACACTGTTATTAAAATAGAGTAGGCGGAGTCAGACACTACTCTTAGGGCGGATGGTAAACATACAGACATGCATGCAGTGGAACTCCCTAACCAGCAGGGGGCACTGGTCCACACATCTATAGATTTAAAAATGCCTGGTAATAAAAAAAAAACATCTTAGAAGTTTTAAAAGATCAAGACTACAAGGTTTGAAACACACTTAGTATAGAATAAAAGACAAAAAGCACCAAAAAACATCAGTGATGAAGAGAGGAAGGTGGAGCTCACAGAGATGCCAGTGTCTTTGTTGAGGATGACTTGAAGCAGGTGAGGGGGGAGGATGGGGGGGGACTTGAACTTCTCCTCAGGCTTGGACATGTAGGCTTCCTGCTGGTATGGCCCCGGGGGGGAACTGGATAGCTCTGTGGAGGTGCACATGGGCTCAGGTCAACAGAAGTAGCAGATGGGGGCAGCATGTGGCCCAGTGGGCTAAGAATCTGGGCCTGTAATCAGAAAGTTGCCAGTTTGAGCCTGGCATTGGCAGAACAGTCACATCTGTGGGCCCTTGAGCGAGGCCCTTAACCCCCAGCTCTATGGGCCCCCGCTGCAGACGGCTGCCCTTCAATGCCAAGCTCGCTCTCACCTACATGTGCGTGATGGAGAGTAAGATGGGGTAGGCGACGGGAGAATTTTCCTGCGTGGATCCTACCGGGTCTCTGTATTTTATCCTGAACCTATTTCTGTATTATTAAAGGCTGGTTAACATCCAGTCATTCCAGCCTCTGGCACAGTCAAACACATGTGTAGTAGGGTGCATCATATCACATAGCGATGTATATATTTGAAATATTTGAACATATTATTATGCAAATATATCTATGAAACAAAAAAGGAAATGAAAACTACCCAAAATAAACTATAGCCAAACAGAACTTATCTACCAATCAAGTGTGTCAACAGACACAAATTAGTGCTGAAAAACGTGAAGCGATTCCAGGACCTTCAAAGATGGGCATAAATATTTGTCCGGCTTTTTGTTGCTATAGGGATGTTTACTTGTTTTAAATATTTACTTTCACCCACAATTTGCTAAGTGGATTAGGAGTACACCTAAAATATTAATCTAAGGCATATCGTGATGCCCAAAAGTTAGTAATCTGTATAAATTCGGCATGTTCTTATGTTTAATAAACCTGTCAAACTTTAAACTCCCAATAGTACCGCTACACCATCGACATGTTTTTACCTAGTTTATTCACAATATCTCCCCTTTTAAAAACAGATGTTATGGCTGCTGATCTGTCTCTTTCTTCACCGCCACTTCAGTGCTTACAGCTTCCATGACATACCAAAATAGTAGTATGTGGTGTGATCCGCTAACCGAATTTAATAAACAATGATACGCCGAATTTATACATATTACTAACTTTTGGGTGTCACAATACGGCTCTCGTTATGGGGGAAATAAGTGCTTGTGATGTACCAAAAAGCCATCTCACCCACCAGATACATCCGAGCACTTCTGTGAGTCCACCATAAGTGCATCAAACACCTCAAAATCGGTCTTCTTCACTTGGATGAAGTTGTTGACAGTTCCGAGATGGTTGGTTACAACAGGCTAAACAGAAAGTAATCAAATATCAGCATAAAACATTTTTATTTTTATTAATTATTAACATGCTAATATTTGAACCCCCATTCATTCCCTGTTGTACTTTCGTGTTTTTCACCATCATGCTGTATTCTCACTACTGGTGATTACAAATAATAAACAACAAACTTTGAGCCGATATTATTTTGACCATTCACAGAGATAGATTTTACCTTTTAATTAGTGACCACCAACCAGTAAAATGAAATACAACTGAATCCTGCAAACGGTTAAATGATAACTCCCCCACCCCCGCCAGCAAGATTTATATTGCTAATGAAACTTTCCAAATAGGTGAAGAGCCCTGGTTTCCATACCTTAGGGTTGAACCTGGAACCCTCGGGCAGTAAGCTACGCCCTCTGAAAACTGCTGTGCGCTCACCTCTTTTGGGTCATGGGTCCACTGTCCATCGACATAAAACTTGTACTGATGTTCCCCCTCAGGCAAATCCACTATGGCCACAAAGTTATTCTGGCTGAGAAGCAGAAAAGCCAGAACTAAGCATAAAGAAATACTCTCTCCGGAGACATGCTCAAGCTGACAGACAAAGATGTTGTATGAGGAGTTTATTACACTGAATATTTTACGAATGTTGCTTCTGAAAAACAATGCATCATAAAGCACACTTGGAAAAGTGATAAAAGAGTTTGTATGTGCCAGATCTGCAAATGGTTCTAGCAGCACTGGACAAATCAGTGATGCCTAATCAATGTATGCTGCCCCCTGGTGGTGAACAAATCACACACACACACACACACACACACACACACACACACACACACACACACACACACACACACACACAGCAAGAATGCAGAGGTGTCAGTATTTCACTCTTGGGTAGCCCAGGCGTACCTTTTGTTCAAGGGGATCTTATTTGCCCAGTTATTGAAGGATCCGGACAAGAATACTTCTTTGCCGGCGCCAGTCCAGCGAAACACGGTGGGCCGTGCTTGAGTGGGACCTCTATCGTTAGCCTCCAGGTCCTGTTGCCAGGCAAGGTACTCATCTTTCTCTGCCGGAGCCTACCCGGGTATGAAACACAGCTACACGTAAATGCAAATAGAGACGGAGGCGCAGAAGACAATCAATACGCATTGTTTGTTATTTTGAGACTATGTTGGTGTGACAACAGGCTCCATTAAGTAAATGAAATGCAGTAATCAAACTTTGCATCAGTATTCCTTCCATTCCCCCATGCGTACTATGCTCACCCAGTGTCACAGCGATTGGACATCTCTTTAAATGTACCTTGATGTCTACCCCTTGAAAGATATAGGCATCGTCGGTGCTGTCCATCAGGATCTTGGGCCTGTCGCCCTCCTTATGGCCGCGGCTGTCGCGCCGGTGAGCTTTGTCGCCATGCCCCATGCTGCCCCTCTCGCTGCTGGTGTTTCCCATGGTCCCACCGCTGGCCAAACGCAACACGATAAAAACACAACAAACACAAATGCTTAACTTTGTGAAGGGCGATTCCAGTAAAGCAGCATCCTTCACCTAGTGTTAGCGTGACGTCTCACTTAATTCCTTAGCACTTGGAAATAATCAATACTGTTTTAATGTCTGAACGTGCTTAGTAGTTATTTTCTCTTGACACTGTCAGAGGAAGCATTGTACTTCTGAAAGTCTGGCTTTTGGGATCTCGTCTGCTATAAGGTCATACAGCCATAATGCCATAGCTGGTTTCTATCCGTTAGGACCATGGCTATCTTCTGTAACACCACTGGCCTGTACTACGAAGCGGGGTTACTGGCTAATCGGGGTAACTTGTCGGATTTAAGGTACCGCAGTTTAAATGGATTTCATATTCGTCCACTTACATTTTGCCCAGACTACCTTTAATCCGACAAGTTACCCCGATAAGCCAGTAACCCCGCTTCGTAGTAAAGGCCCCTGGTGACAAAATTATGTTTATTTATACAGCTACAAACCATGGGCAAGCGGCTTTCCAACATTTGTTAATAAACGATCATATGCAAAACTATTACGACAAAGACGATTAGCACCTAGAAAACGAACACCCAGATGTAGAGAAATGTCAGGGACGTCTGTAAAAAGGGGGAAATCTGGTGAACATCCGGATTTTATATACCAGCCCGTACCGTATTTCGCCCTTTACTCGCTAGCGACCTGCTTTCACTTAGGTTACTAATGAAACCTGGCGCCAGTTAACATCGCAGTGACTCGTCCCGTGTGCGGTGACCCGCAAGGCCGCCATGGACAGTACCTCAGCGCTGCACGGGCAACCAGGGCTCAGCTTCCAAAATGAGCAAAGTACTCCTTCAAAAGCAGAAAAATTCCGCCAGGAATCTGCCGAGAACTGTATCTCAGAAATATCAGCGCGTCAGCCAATTGCCTTTTCTGTAACTCTTATATCTTTGTGTGTTGCTCGGTAATCTCTCTTATTTCGCCATTTCCTCTCAAACGACGGTCCCCGAGTGATTACCGAGCGACGCGCCGTGCGCGAGCCCGTAGTACGGGAGCCTGCGAGGACAAATTAAGCCGGGCTCGTACGGACAGAGTAATTTTCGCACACCAGACGTGATGTGCTAGAGATGTGCCCAGAGGGTTAAGGCTGGGTTCGAATTGGCGATTTTCTAATCACAGCCACAGAGGCTTAACACACTGAGCCACATGCTTATCATTATTGTTATTAGTATAATTGTTATTATTATATATAATTCAGTAATAATAAAAGTATCTACATACTGTACTGAACCTTAAGCCGACGAATCGCTGAAACCACTGTACTTAACCCGATTTTTTTTTTTACATAATAGGCTTAATAGCAGCTCGTTCGTAAGTCGGACATTCTCAACCGGGGGACTGCCTGTATTCACAATTCCCCGTGATTCACGTTTTTCGCCATACCCTGTATGATGACAACATTGTTGTTGACACTAAGAAGACATTTAAAATGAAGCTGTATAAGAATTTCTGTAAAAACTCTGATTTAAGCATGGGATTTCTTATTGTTGTCCTCTTCATTGAAGTCACTCTTTAATACTACTACTACTACTACTACTACTACTACTACTACTACTACTAATAATAATAATAATAATAATAATAATAATAATAATAATAATAAATGCCTGTAATCACAGAAGCTGACTGGCGTAAGACATCGCGGTGCTAATGACTCCCTCTTTCAGGCAGGATTACTTGGGTAAATTGGGATTTCCTAACGCATTCCTGATGGCTGTCCTGTCTCTTCCTGACTCATGGGTTGTGCCATCGCTATCTTCTGGGCAGCAGGTGACACATCTAACGTGGCTCCAAAAAACACATGCAGATGTAAATAAATAAAGGTTTGGTGTGAGCCGTAAATGACATTAAAGTCTGCTGGTTGAAAATTGACCCTCGTATCTGTTTACTGTGTTAATTATAGGCTAAACACATTGTGGGTCCGCCGTCGTCGTCTTCGCTAATGGATTAAATTTAATTTGTGGTGTCTTTCTATCAACTGCAGTCTGTCCTGCGCTGTGCCGGCACTGCAGACACCTGCTATATTTAGAGACCACCGCTGACAGGATTACATATCAGAATATCGGATCCTCTGGACTCGGTTTGCGCTTGGCATGAACGGTTCTTTTGGGGGGTGGGGGCATTGAGTGTGAGAGGACAGTCCCCCCTCCAGTCTACCCCCCCCCCCTCCAACAACACAGCTATGCAACCCCTGTGGCCCCACATCAGTACCACCATCTGTGCCTGTTTGTAACTCTGAAAATAAAAGGCCAAGGTTGATTTTATACATGGCGATCTTAATAAAGGTGCAGGAGATAACCAAAAACAAAACTAATAACTTGTGGAGGAAAATCCATCAGAATAGATGGCAATTAGCCTTGTCAAAGGAATACGAGTCTGTGTCTTATTCATCGATAGCAAAATTAACTTTTGAACTGATGTGTTGCTCAGTCTGATATACTCTGATATACCTGCAGATAAACCCAGTCAAACAACAAAGATTCTTAAGCTCCAGTAACTAATCCAATAACTAGCTTAGCATGTATTCTTTATTATCTGTATAGCATATTTTACACAACAAACTTCATTATGTACAATTCTGCAGTAGCTTTACAATTTTGGAAGTGTATTTACACAATATATTATGTTCCTAATCTGCCCATAGTGTATAAATGTGTATGTAAATAAGTGTGTGTTTAGACTGGCATCTTGCTCGGGGTGTCCCCCAGTTCTGTGCCCTGTGATGGACTGGCATCTTGCTCGGGGTGTCCCCCAGTTCTGTGCCCTGTGATGGACTGGCATCTTGCTCGAGGTGTTCCCCAGCCCCGTGATGGACTGGCATCTTGCTCGAGGTGTCCCCCAGGCCCGTGATGGTCTGGCATCTTGCTCTGGGTGTCCCCCAGTTCTGTGCCCTGTGATGGACTGGCATCTTGCTCAGGGTGTCCCCCAGCCCTGTGATGGATTGGCATCTTGCTCTGGGTGTCCCCCAGTTCTGTGCCCTGTGATGGATTGGCATCTTGCTCGGGATGTACCCCAGCCCCATGATGGACTGGCATCTTGCTCGGGGTGTCCCCCAATTCTGTACCCTGTGATGGACTGGCATCTTGCTCGGTGTCTCCCCCAGCCCTGTGATGGACTGGCATCTTGCTCGGTGTCTCCCCCAGCCCTGTGATGGATTGGCATCTTGCTCGGGGTGTGTCCCCCTTCTGTGCCCTGTGATGGACTGGCATCTTGCTCAGGGTGTCCCCCAGCCCCGTGATGGACTGGCATCTTGCTCAGGGTGTCCCCCAGCCCTGTGCATCTACCTTATCAAATCACTGGATATGCAAACATGCAACTCCCCCCCCCCACCACATCTGGACAGTTTAGTTCTGAAATGATGTCTATAGTTTTGACAATTAGTTGTATCTTTGCAGGGTCTTCTGCGGGTTGATTTCATTTTAACCACTGCACAAGGCTCTTCACCAGAGAATGCTTCACATAGGTCATTTCAGCTGATAAATAATCTACATACCAATGATTATGTAAGTTGCTTGAATTTATTTCTGCAGGCAAATGTTATTTTATTTCTAAAGTATTTAGAAAAGTGATGCTCCAAAAGGAAACCAATGAAGACAGATAACTGGCGAATTGTTATGCAGGAATGTGCTGTGAGGCGTACAAGCAGACATCCTGACCTGCTCCCAGGATCACACCAGCTCCTCAGAGGTCAAAGATCATGTGCAGCACACCCCCCACCCGTGCTTTCAAAAGCAACACCTGAAATTATATGATACTGACCTACTTGCATCACAAATAAGAGAAATGCATCTTGATTCGTGTCTAATCATTATGGCTGAATTGTCAGTTTTTATGGACAGTTTTTATATTTTTCACCTGACAGGTTAAACTTGCAAAAATGCAGAATAAACTGTCAGTAGGAGACAATTTTTTTTCAGGCTTCTCCCTCATCACAGCAAAAATCAGCTCTTGGCACATGGGAATTAAATCAGAGCCTGTAGGAGGGGCAGGAGAGACCGAGGCAGAAGAGACTGAGGCAGGAGAGACCGAGGCAGGAGACACTGAGGCAGGAGAGACCGAGGCAGGAGAGACTGAGGCAGGAGAGACCGAGGCAGGACAGACTGAGGCAGGAGAGACCAATACAGGAGAGACCGAGGCAGGAGAGACCAAGCTGTGGTCTTCTGGTGGATCTTCTGTGGGATAGTGTGCAGATCCAGGGGCCCGGAGACAGAGGAAGGGAGCATGAATGTGCAGCCGGCTGCTCCTTTCTCGGATGAAGAGGACTCCGCTGAAGATCCCCTCATTTCCTCCCACCGATCAAATTTCATGCTGGAAAGTAAAAAGGGAGCAGATTAATCGACAGCCTCTCCAATCTTGACTCTGATACCGCTGTGCGGACTCTGGGAAGAGGAAATGACTGAACATATAAAAAGATGATTACTGCTATGCAAAACATGCCATAAAATAAAGTGAGGTACGTATCAGTGTCACATTTCTAGCCACCGTGGCACCGTACACCGTGATCATAAACTGTGAACCAAATTTAAACCAACGAATCATAACCTCTATATGCACTGCTGTATATGTAAATAGATTTTACGATTATCACCTCGACCCCATAGCAGGTAACCAGTATGGCTTACAGATGGATGGTACTGTGATTATATTTGTTTAGGGTCATATAGCACGTGGCTGTAAGAGTGTAGGAAGCAGGGGAAAGAGATGTGAGCGGGTGCGTGCCGTGCCTGGCTGGGGGGGTCGTGTAACCGGACCCCATGGGGATTAGGATGTTATGTTACGAGCAAAGATGGACATGACTCAAGCCTCAGCTGCCGGCGGCCTTTCAGCAATTGGAAGGGGGGGGCAACATGTGGTTGCGGTTGCTGGCAGTGAGAGGGGCAGGCAAAGGCGGGCCCAAAGCTCGTACCGTGGTGAAGTGGACGATGCAGTAGATGGCTATGAGCAGCAGGCCGATGATAATGGAGGCGATACCTAAGTGCAGGGCTTTGCGGCCCAGCCGGCGAGAGCCCTCGTAGTCCCCCTCGGCGTGGCTGTTCTGTGACTGCGGGTGGGGGTAGGCGGGGGGAGGAGGGACGGGCACAGGGGGGAGAGACGGTTAGGCCGGAGAGAATTCCAGATACGGCAGTTACGGGAGTAAATGAAACCAGGCATCAGAAATGAACGAGCCCAGAGTAGAAGGAGCCACCAGTGACTGAGCTGGACTGAGAGAAGGAGAAAGGGCACTCTCAAGAGGATGCTGACACGTCAGTGTGACCGAAGACGCGGAAACGCAGAGCGGGCTGAAGAGCACCACCTACAGGCTCGGATATGCAAACACTCTTTCTGGCACCACTTCTCTGCAGCTTTATCAGCAAGCTTCCGGCTGTACTATGTGGAGGCTGCTCTCACACCCACAATACGTCAGAGCAGTTCACTTATTCACACTATCAGTGGAGATATCAGATTAGTTGCTTCCTTCTGTTAAAAGCACCAATGTCTGCACACTCACAATGCGTCAGTGGTTGCTGTCTAGCATGTGACAATGAACAAGATGTTCAAACGCCCTCCCGTGAGCTGCACCAGGCCGCGGTCCAGCCAGACAGCCATCAAACACCTCTGGTGAGACCAGTATGCTTCCCCAGTAAGAGTCAGTGTTTGCACCACATGAAGACAGAGTCAGAAAACGGATAAAATACACAACATAACACATAGGAAGGGGTTTGCCCAGCTGCTGACAACATTTCTTCTAAAACCTGGTGGTTTCTCAGCATGACTGGCGCTAACTAGCGAGACCAACCAGCGGCTCCTGGCCCAGTCTGCACAGGGGCTCCCTGGAGCAACATCCCAAATGACACTTATATCCCATAAACCTCCAGCCACTCTCAGTTTCAAACTCCTCACAAAAATACATTGATCTGTTTAACTGTCCAGAAATGTTTTTGTCTATGTTTTAAATTCAAAGAGTAATGAAAAAGAGCTGAGGGCAAAAAGGCAGCTCTAAATGTGACCTAGATACACGCATGGAGAAGGAAGCGTTTGTGAGACAAACAAAGGCAGGTGCCCCATGTGCACCGCGTGATTGCACTGATCACGGGATGAAAGACAGAAGACGGAACCGCAGCAATGTCTTCCTTCCTGGCGGGTTATGGTTCCTTTGGAGGGGCTCGTACGGGTGAGCGCGGCGGCTTTTCGGAGGTTTCCGAAGAAATTCACAAAGATGAGTGGGAGATGTTCACTAGAGCCCACGAGGACCACAAGGGGGCAAGCTGGTGTCCCACGATGTGTGCCACTGCACTTTTTTACATGTGAGGGGGTGGGGGTAGGGTGTGGGCAGGGAGGAACGGGTCATGTCATAGCCACCAAAAAGGATAAATAAAAAATTAACAGCAGGACCTAACGTGCAGGGCCCAGCAAGTCTCCAAGCCGCCCAGGCCAACACACAGCTCTAGATCCTGCACCAGACTGCCAGTGCACGTGTGCCTGGCCCAGGGAGCCCCTACACATCGGTCACATGAAACCAGTGTAGGAGCTTCTCGCCATCATGCAGGTGCAGCCAGCATATGGCAGTATCCCACAAACCTGAAGTCGTAAATAGATCTATTTTTGCAAAGTGTGACATTAGCAGACCACATCAATCGCAAGAGTAGCCGCGCATTGCTATAGGA
>JAODJW010000040.1:968600-983801 GCA_026777045.1 Hyperopisus bebe | reverse complement strand
GGCTGAGGAAAACATTGCAAATCTCATTGATGGGAAGAAAATCAAAAGTTGACCGTTGAGTCAGACACACTCTTCAGGTGCTGATGAGGTCATGGTGACATCATAGCCATCACATGACATGTGCCCCCAGGGGGCCATGGGGGTCACCTGGGTGGGGCATTTCCCAAGACAGGGTATATTTCCAAAAGCAAACACAGCCAACTTCAGCCCAGATTGAATGATCCATCACAATGCCACCATCTCTCTTGCAGACAGAGAGCTGATGTCCAAAAAGCTGCCTATTCACACATATATCAGTCTCAGGACACAGAGAAGAGCAGCTGAGCTGAACTGCAGCCTGGACAGCCTCAGTAAAGAGTAAAGCTGCACACACACCAGGCACCACAAGAACATTCTGGTAGGATGGGACCAAAGCAACTTTCCCCAAACAGCCAAGCAAGGTCCCTAATAAAACAGTCAAATGCTAAAATCTGCCCTAATAGTTGGCACCATGTGAATGGACACCAAATCCAAACACCTCCCCAGCCAATGCTTTCCCAACCTCTCTGTCCTGCCTTCCTGCTCAGCATCCATTAGGCCCACTCCTGCCCGCCCCTCCCCCTCCTGCCTTCCGTCTTTGTTCTGCTAATCCCCCCCATCAGATGGGGGCAAAAGTGACTCTTAAAAGTAACGTTCTGAAAAAAAAGGGTCGAGAGCCCATCTGGGCTGGCAGAAGAGCGTGGATGTGGAGGATCCCGCGAGGAGCCGCAGCATGGAGACCAGTCCTGCGGGGGCCCATGGCTGCTGTGGCCGTTATTCGGTTGGTGTTATTGTTACACAAACCCTCCAACCCGGCCGCCCCCCGAAACAAAAAGCCTCGTCTGGTGAATTACCAAAGTACAATGGACAAGCAGGGTCACCACGGCAACTGGCTGTGGGGGGTGCAGGGGCTGGAAAGGGGGGGGGCAGAGGGTAGCAGCAGCTGTTATATCAGATTAGTTCAAATTCTTACCCCCCCTCCATGCACTTTCCTTACAGCACTCCCCGCCCCTCACTTATTTCAGCTGCCTAGGCAGCAACTATTTTCTACTCCCTCAAAGTTGTCCGTAAACTTTCCCCTGCCATCCTCATCCTCTCTGGTCTCTCTCTCCTTCAGCACTCCTGACTTGCCTCCTCAGTTCCTCTTTTCCATTACTTTACCAGCCTGGATGACCTTTAGGACCGTCGAGGAGACCGCTCTTTCAGTCCACCCCATCCCTTCATCCTATGAGCTCAACCTTCCATCCCTCCACCCTATAAGTCTACCCCACCATCCCTCCATCCCATCAGTCCATTCTGTCTTCCTTCAATTCAATTTGTTCACTCCCACATCCCTTCGTCCTATCAGTCCAACCTGCCATCCCTCCATCAATCCCTCCTATCAATCCACCGCTTCATCTCTGCATCCTATCAGTCCAACCCACCATCCTTCCACCCTATCAATCCACCCCGCCATCCCTCCATCCTATCAGTCCAACCCTTCATCCCTTCATCCTATCAGTCAACCCCGCCATCCTTCCACCCTATCAATCCACCCCGCCATCCCTCCATCCTATCAGTCCACCCTTCCATCTCTCTGTCCTATCAGTCCAACCCACCATCCTTCCACCCTATCAGTCCACCCTGGCATCCCTCTATCCTATAAATCCAACCCGCCATCCATCCATGTAATCAATCTATCTCGGCATCCCTTCATTTTGAGCCAACGGTGGAATTACCTTCCCAAACTGGTCGAAATACTGCTTCACGTCTTCGATGGTGGTATTGACTGACAGGCCTCCGACGAAGATCTTCTTAGTTCGAGTGACCGGCTGTGAGAGCAGAGAGTAGCAGCCTTTCAGTTCACAGAGCAGCCCACGCTACACCTGCGCGCCTGCCACTTCTTCAGACATGTCTTCACTGACCTACCACAAGCCACTGGACAACATGGGTGATGAAACAGCATAGAGACATTGTGGTTTGTGAAGGAGAACAGTAACAGGAAACAAGCACAGGGGAGAGACGTCAGCCTAACAGCACATCTTCAGAATAAACCCAGAATGATGACTTTGAAGGTGGTTTGGAGTGCAATCCCATGAAACTTTGGTAGAAATATCAAGCCTCAAACTAACAAACACCCTTTAATTTCCATTCAGAACTATTCTGTTCTGATTTTTTTAATTATGCCATGTGATGTTTTGTGAGAAAACCCAAACCAGATGAACATGGGGGGTGGGGGGCTAAATCATGCTGCTTTTTAAGTTGCTGGGAGGTCATAAATAAGGTAAGTCACCGGGCACCAAGTCCGATGGGGGACGAGCACTAGGCCTGGTCTGGGGGTCTGGACAGCACAGACTGGCGCCGAGGCTCATGCCGGTCTCCGCAAGGTTGGGGTTGGGGTCAGGGACACTGGAGGGGTCAGGGACACTGGAGGGGTCCAGGCCAGTTACCTTGGGCTGAGCCCTTCGTGGGAACGCCACTTTCGGGTCGATCTGAAAAAGAGAGAGAGCTTTTTAGAGAAACTTTGGGTCAAACAGAACCAGAGGTCCAACAGAGCCTGACCTGTTCAATATTAAGCCCCGCCCCCTGCATCCTTCACTGGGGGTGGTTGGTCCTATCATTTGTTGAGTGTCTAGTCTGGCCCTCCCTGGATGCAGGCGGACACCTTCCCTGTGCCTCCTGTGTGTGATCTGACCACAGTCCCTCAATCATTAAACTACCCATCGCAGGTGTGTGACATCAGGGTCTCACATCACACTCCAGGATCTCCCCCGAGGCTGAAAATTAAGCCGTGCTTGAAAAGAACAGACGTAACAAGGTCCTGGCTACTTGGCCAGAAGGAGCCCCCCTGTCTCCTAAAGGAGGCCCTTAGCACAGCCCTTTGTGGCTCAGCATGACTCAGCATCTCGCCGGCATGAATCAGCACGAGGGCTCGTCACGAGGCTGAGGACGAAGAATGTGGAGGGAAGGAACAGGGAGGAGGGAGGAGGCAAAGGTGGTGGGGAGGTGCAATAAGGAACTGTCAGAAGAGGAGGAGCAGCAAGAGGAGGGGCGGCACCACAGGAGAAGTATGAGGGCTTTCTCAGCACCTACACCATCTTCAGGTGCAGCTTCCAGAGCAGATATTACCTATTGCCTTACAGGCAGCTGATGATATTAAATTTGGCTTTGAAGGACCTTTAATCATCCTGAGAGGTGGACAGGCCTATTAGCACCAATGAGAAGAGTGGGAGAAATCTGGTGGAGTTCCTTTGCATTATCCTCTTCAGGTTAATGATCAGACAGGGGTTTTGAGTCACACTGCAAAGTCTATCAGAGCCTACGGAAGCAAATGACTTACGCTCGTGCATGCCCTGAAATGCAGGGTGATGGAAGCATTTACGGTGTTCCTGCACACCAGCAAGTGTGTACAGAACAAGCCGGCTGGGGGGGCGAGGGGGCAGTCTGCAGCTGGCCTTCAAGGATGAACACATCCTTGATTAGTGCCCACGGTACTTTTTCCCATCGAGGCCCCCTTCCACCCTGCCCTCTGTGCTGTCACCCCAGTGACATGTCATGGGATCCCTTGGAATGTCACACAGGCACTTCAATCACAAGCCTTGCTCACCTCCAAAAGAACAGAGAGAGAGAGAGGAGGAGAAAGTGAAAGAGAGGGGCCCAGAGGAGGCGTTTGCTTTGATTGTGCTCGCTTGTTCTTCCCAGGCCTCCCTACTGCAGAAGGAGGATCATTTTACGGCAACAAAAGAAAAGCCACGCTTGGCAGCTGAATTTCCTGCTCCGGACAGGCACTTGAGAAGGTTCCGTGACGCTCCAGCCCCTCCGCGTCTGACACTGTAACTGCACATGTGCAGCCACGCAAGCCGGCATGTAAATCCACTGGGAAGCTTCTCCAGGACTTTCCATTCACCTTCCCTGACTGTAACCTGAATTCCCTGCCCGGCGATGTGTCAAAAGGACGAGCGTGACAGGTCGGGGCTAGAGAACAAGACTAACATCTCTATATTAGTCTATTCTGATCTAACAGAACTACAGTACAGTGCTAGACTATGCCATGCTGTACTGTTGTTACACTAGGTGGTGAAACAGTGAGACAGTACAGCTCTAAGAGGGCTATATTAGTCCATAACCAAGACAAAGCAGAAACAGAACTACAGTAGAAGACTACTAAGGCAAGCTGTCCTGTTGTATAAGGACAGGCACTGAGTCGATATATATCCAACTTTTCTGCAGACTCTAAGGTACAGTCAGCTAAACTAGACTCTGCGGAATCAGACACTGCAGCTACAGTTTAGTGGTATGGTCTGTACACTACTCTGATAGTCACCTCTGGTCTCCAAACCTTCTGTTGTCCAACCCTCCTGTACACAGTTAAAAACAGACACACATACAAACAAACAAACAGCATCAGCGGACAGGAGCCAGCAAATCAGCAGGCATGTTAGACAGACGAGCTCGTTAACTTTGGTACCATCAAGCAAAGACTTAAGTCTCAGCAACACTCACACAGAGCCCTGTTATCGATGACATCGCTTTCATCTTGACGGCCTATCGCGGGATGGACGAGCACAACCGTCGTCCGAAAGCGAGCGGGACTCGTGGGGGTCCGATTGGCTGACTGCTGCTCAGCTCAGCAGGCCAGCCACTCGTCTCGTTAATTAAAGAGACAGAAACGACATGTGCAGACGGTGCCGCTAAAAACACAGCAGCTGTGGTGTGTGAGTCATGTGCATCAAGGCGCCGCTTTCGGCTGTCTAACGCGCCCGTGTGTCACAAATGGCAACAGGAGAAACCAAAAACAACCGAATGCAAATGAATCCAAATGACAAAATACTAAACCAAGAAATACTGGCTGTCCGCAGGGTACGTACAAGATCCAGTGCCAAAGTCTGTCTTTAAGTCGAATTTGGAGGCAAGTCGAACAATAATAACAAAGTACATACAATAATGATGCTGCAGTAATAATAATGATAATGATACAGTAATCATAAACGTAATTACATACGGTACTGCACTGTACCTCAGGCTGACGAACTGCTGTGGTCACAATATTTTCATGAGCGTCACAAAGCAGTGCATAAGTTTTGAGCCATTGTACGTATTTACCCCGAATTTTTTATATAATAGGCTCTACGGCAGTCCATTTGTAAGTATGAGCTGTCCAAAAGACAGAGGTCCTAAACCCGGGGACAGCCTGTATGTTAGCGACTCTCAGAAAGCAGCCAGATCAATCTCAACGCTAAAGCTCTTCAAACAGAAACACGTGGGTCGTGCTTTTTCAAGTGGCTTTGGTAATAGCAGCCCGATTACTGACCCCGCCCCCCACATGCAAAACCTAGTGCCAGACTCGAGTCCCCAAAACAGTGACCAGCAGTTTGGCCACTCCAATCCAGAGGTCCCCGAGACCCCCAGAGGGTGGCAGGCCTGAGCCTCACATAGCTCTGTCTGCCCCATGGAGGCACTGGCCTGTGTTTCCATCAAGCCGATTAGCTGCTTTAGCGTTGCACCCTAATTATGGGCAGACTTAGCCTCCCCCCCCCTGGACAAGAGTGCCGGTCAAATGCAGCAAATCATTGACCAAAAAACACTTCAGCTGAACGTTGGCGCTGTAGGCTTGGGGCAGCTACGCTAAAACGCAAATGGGCGGAGCTGAGAGGGCCTGAGAATGTCTGCTTCCATCCAGCCTCTCAGGAGGCTGCGTGTCCCTGCCGCTTTCTTCATCGGCTCGCTCCCATGTAAAGAGATGAATGTACAAGAATTCTGCGTAGGGGTCATGCACTGAGGTGCACGGTGTGAAGGAAAACAGTGACCCGACACTTAGAGCCACACGCGCCATAGGTGGGCGCCCTCACGGACATCAGCAGAGGGAGTCTTCTGCTTCATGCCAGCTCCACTTACAAGCTTACTTGTGAAAAGAACAACAACAGAACAATTGCACTCATGGGCCCCTTTATTAGGTACACTCAGCTGGTACCAGGCAGGACTCTGAGGCAAACTGCAAGGCCAGAGACGACTTCCTTAGCTGTCTTTTTTACATTTCTGGTCCTCCTTTTAGCTTTAATGAGTCTGGCAATTCTCCACTAATGTCTCTCGTTAACAAAGTGTTTTCAGCCACAGAAATACTATTACAGATCATTTCATTCATCACCATTTTCCAGAAACTCCCAGGCTGACGGCTGTTTCTAAGGTGATGGAATCACCACATCTGACCTCTGCCATCAACCCATGTGCAAAACCACCTTCCATCGAGCACCTGGGCTGTTCCAGTGCTCAGCCACACAGAACGTGAGCTGCCTGAAGATGTACATGTGCTGTGTGCGTTCAGGTGTCGCCACATGACTGGCTGACTGTGTTAAGCAGCAAGTGTACCTCATAAACTGGCCAATGAGTGTACTGTCCACCTCATACTCCTAGCATTATGTCTCAAAATATGACATTACATATAACATATGACAAAATCTAGGTATCACTTTGAGGTGTTGTTGGTTCTGGCTTCACTGAATCACTCCCTGCCCACTGTTGGCATCTAAATTGACCCCCATTTTGGGGGCTTCTTGTAACACCATCATATGCCATACATTTGCCATACCGCTATCCCAAGAGTGACATCTATTCCTGTGAAAACTCCCAGGAATGTCGAAGAACATCTGGGAAGAGGCTGTTTGTGAATGAGGACGAACCTGTAACACAGCTCACAGGGCTTAAGCTCACAGGTTACAGATCTCAGGGCTACTGTTCACAGGGTTAAGGGCTACAGCACACAGGGCTGTAGCTCACAGGCTACAGGCTACAATTCACGGGGTTGCAGGTCAAAGTGTACAGCTCACAGGATCACACTGCGGCTTACAGGTTACTGGCTACAGCTCACAGGGTTACAGGCTACAGCTCACAGTGCTACAGCTCCTAGGGCTATAGCTCACTCCATCTCACAGGCTACAGCTCACAGATTCCAATTCATGGGGCTACAGCTCACAGGCTGCAGTTCACAGGATACAGGTTACAGCTCACAGTGCTTCAACTCACAGGGCTATAGTTTTCATGCTACAGTTCAGACTGCCACAGCTCACAGTCTACAGCCGTGAGCTCAGATATCCTCAAACTCCACCGCGACTCATCACTGCCTAATACTTGATGCCGCCTCAGTGAGGCAGGCCTGAATCTTCACTTTTTTCTTTTCTTCTGGCCATTCCCTCACCCTCACAGCGTGGTCAGTCTCAGCATGCCACATTCTTTCTGTTGCCACAGGAGAGCCACTCTCTCCCCCCTTCTGCTCCTTTCTCTCTCTCTCTCTCTCTCTCTCTCGCTCCTCAAGGCAGATTCCCCACTTGAGGAGGCAGAGAGGCAGTCTCTCCACATCGCCAGTGAGCTGCTGTTGAATTGGCCCGCAGCAAGGCGAACAGGCCCTGTGGTACAGACTGCCCATGCTGCGAAGCCACCCCCCTCCCGTCAGAGGCAGGCAGGGGCCAGTCTGGCAGATGGAGCCACATGCACCGGATTGAGGGGCGGGGGGAGGGGAGGGACGCCCTCACAGACATGTCCACATGGGACAGAAGGGGAACCCTCTTACTTAACACCCCTCTGAAAAACTGATGTCTTCCCACTATCTTCCCGTAAGACACGGGCCATGTGACACAGGAGAGGCAGCCACACTGTACTCAGCACAACTATAGAGCAGCATTATTGGAGAACGAGTTTGATGGGGCTTTAAAATGAATAAAAACACACATTGCTACAAATGACCAGAGTAAGACTGCAGAGAAATCTGTTTTAAAATGAAACTGATCTGCTTGCAGTGAAACCTGTATCCTGGGAAATGTCCTGACCACCAAACGTAATGTTCTCAGATAAGGAGAGTCTGGGATCCCCCAGGATAAACCTGAAAGTCTGATACATGGGTACCGCCAGCACCCACCCTGCAAGGGGCATCAGCTGCATGCCATGCTTCTGTCCTCCTTGCTTGGCGTGGCGGCTCCATCACCATGGAGACCATGATCCCGTGGAAACGAGACCACAAGGGCGTCCCTGGCTGGAAGCTTCTCCTCGGTGATTCCCCACGCAGGTGACACGCAAACTGCCCCAAAGGCCACATCGCATACTATTTATACCCTCCCTCTTGTCCTCGCACGTCACCCCCCCCCCACCCATTGCACACTAATCTCAGCCTCGCTGCCTCACACTTGTCTAAGCCAGTGCCCCCCCCCCCGCCCGCACTCCTGCACTTTAACAGCATGTCTGCTTGTATCCAGGGTTACTTCCCAGGATGCTCTTTATCTTTATCTCCTCCCCCCTCAAAATTCAAACTTCCATTGTGCCCCAATCTTCATCTTTCTAGGCTCTCTGACTCTCCGTAACAAAGTGCCGCCCCCATTCTCTCCACTTCCATCCTGGTGGTGTCACAGGACAGAGGGACGGAGCCAGCTACACAGCACAAAAGAGACAGGCAGAAGAAAATCACAGAATGCTGACCTCCTCTCTAGCGACAACACCCCCTGACCCCCTGGAGGGAAACTCGCCCATCCCCATGGCGACGAACAGCCCGCATTGTCCCCAGACCCGCCCACATTCATTACTGACAAAGACACACACACACACACACACACACACACACACAACAGAAGAGAGTTTCACATGACATTGCTGGTGAACTGCCGCAACACGGATCATGGTGACTTTTACCAAACTTTTCCAAAATAACCCAGGTAACAGGAGACATATTTTATCATGCCTGACCCTGAGAACAATATCCTGCACTGCTCAGAATTCCAGCCTCCTTTGGTGTGAGCTTCACACAGTACACTCACATCCAGCAGGGAACCACAGCTGTGTTACAAGTGCCCTGCTTCACTCTCAAAGTGCCCCTGAACTGGCTACAGCAACCGGCAGAAGTTCAGCACACCTCTTCCCAACACCCTGGTACTGCCTGTTTGAAAGCAGTTCCTGAAGATTTTGCTGTTACCAACCAGAAACCTGACATCTTAGCATTGAAACTAACTTACTAACTAGTGCTAGCAGGCCTCTCCTATATTCGGTTATGGTGGTATTTGTCAAACAACACAAATGTTGTCACACACAAGTAATAAACACTTAAAATGCTTTCCCTCTCTCGTCGTGTATTATTGTAATAAACTTTCCCCCAAATTTTTATCTCCACATAAACACAGCAACAAAATACTTGTGCATACTGTGCTATGGATTCTGGCTGCACAAAAAAATGAAAAGCTTAGCCAGGGCCACTTGTAGCGTTTAGAGACTTCTTGTCCTGCTGCTTCTGTCGCCATGACGATGCACATCAATTCAGAAAATGTTCCTGACAACCTCGCTTAGTAGGAACGAGGAAAGAAAGCTTATTATTCTGTATGCATTTTATTACTTCAATATTTTGTCCCCATCGGAGGCCGGGAAATTGGAGCACAGAAAGAATCTTAAAAAGACTAAACTGTCCCATTGGAAGGAGTCCGCGCATCGCGCTGACCTGCAAACGCGCTGTTAAATTCATTTGCATCGCTTAAGAATTTACATTTGTATCGCCGGCCGTTGTGCCATATCCTTACACATGAAAAGTACCCCCGTAAAAGTCACCGCTGCGCCAGACAATTAGACGTTTTAGACGTCTTTAGTCTTAACTGCATTTAGAATAGTTAAGCAGGGTTGCTCCTTTGGTAAAACTCATGTGAATAACTAAACTCACTTCGGTTTATAGGTGAGAAGTTTAGTAATCAACGTAGTTTTCAGAGTGAGTGACGTGAATTGGAGTGATACAATCATCTACTAAAAGACTACAGATATATTCTTACATGCAAGCTATTAATGAAATAGCATATTATTCCGGGCACGTTCAGATATAGCAGAATAGCCTATTTGTACAGCAGCTGACCGAAACCTAGGTTTCCTTTAAGTAGTGCATCTAAGCCATTTAAAATGACACAATCTAACGTTTAGTGCCACATTTTTTATTATACAAAAAGAAGGATGTTGCTAACGAAAACAATACGATGAATGCCTTGTTGAAACTCACAGTTTTAGAGTCCAGTTCGTGTCTGGTTTGGGCTAAAACTTTATCCACTCCAGGCTGGTCCACAAAGGTGACAAATCCGAAGCCCCTGTACATAAATATTTAGACAAACGACTTCGATCAACAATTTATTAAAGAAAATGGCCATGTCAAGAGATAATTACAGGTGATCACGTGGAAGCAACAATACATCACAAACAATAAAGAGCAATTATTGTAGTCAGTGTGACAGTAAATAAAATGAGAGCAGCGCGTGTTTCAGGGGCCGCCAAGCTGCGGCTGCTCGGGCGCGCGCCTCCCTCACCTCGACCGCTTGGTAACCGGATCCCGCATTACCATGCACTCCTTCACTTCGCCGAACTTGCTGAAGTACTCCTTCAACCCATCTGGGAATGGAAGAAAAGAGGGGCTAAACATAATGGACAACGAATCGCTCATCTCACATTTACTGAACAGATACACGTAACTTAACGTGATGCGACAAAAGCACTGAATGACAGCATTCTGTTCCTAAACCGGCTGGTTTACAGATGTTCAGTTATATTCTGACAACCATTGTTATTTAACCACGGTGTACATCGACTTTGTTTCGTATGTGCTGGAAACTTCGCCTTTAACATTGGACGTTTGTTATCACTCACAGCAGGGTAAGTGGCATTTGTGCGCCAAGAAGCGCTGCATTTTTTCTACAGGTAATAGGGTGCGTCTAACTAGATTTATGCAAGTACATAAATAGGGCAGTCAATTAAATAAAATCTGAGTTCGAACAAAACACGGTTATAGATTAGCCAGGGTGATTCAAAACGGAAGTCATTCGGGACCTCCGGGACAGCGTTATGTGGACGTTTGGCGCGATAAGATCAGGGGGGATACAGTCACCAGCAGAATTAGCGGACACTTTATCAGCATGTCAGAATGATGGTCCTAAACCCCCGGGGATTTTTGTTTTAAGCCCTAATGTGCAGGTCATGGCGATTTCAGTAGTAAATCACCTTCCTCCTAATCCGTCTCCCACTTTGAGATTGTTTCAGTGCCACATACTCGAAAATCCTTGCCTACTGATCCCCAGTAAATGAACTCCTTGATTTCGGCAATAGAAACTGGACTATCCTTATATTCACATCACCACGGGAGTTTTCTCCCTAGCAGAACAAGAACGCATTTTGCACAAAAGAATCAATACATCAATATATACCCAGACTTCTTGAAAGTTTTGTTTTTATAGAACTTATGACTTACCTTGGGTCGTCTGCCAGCTGAGACCACCAATGAACATTTTGCTAAATAAGAAAAAAGACAGTGTAAACAACGCTGATATTATTTACTCATTGCCCCATATAAATTAATAAAAATAGACAATGAAGTTTAAATTAAATCGTGACTGTCTGTTTTATGAATAGCCTGACCATAGCATTAAAATGTACTTGCCAGGCTGACTTGACGCCCCTGGTATAAAAGTTTCAATGAAATCTCACTCGCGGAGGACAGAAAGCATGACGAGAAAGCTGTGCTATATGGTGGATGTGTAGTGAAATAGTGTACTGAGCCCAACCACGCTGGCTGCCTTTGTCTAAACTCCGATCGGCTTCCTCAACTCCCGGCTCTCCTTCGGAACAGTGCACGAAGTTGAGGGGCAGGCGAGGTCGTGGGGAGGCTTACCAGGGGTCGTGGGGGGAATCCGCAGAGGACAGGCTGCTCTGGCTCCCTTCCGCGTCCATTCCGTTCCTGTGTTCCCGAGCGTGCGGCGTGAGAAAGCAGCAGAAGCGGACTGAGGGGCGGGGGTTTGGCCGAGGGGATTGGGGGTGGCAGGGTGTGTGGGGAGTGGACTGTCTCGGAGAGGGGGGACGAAGGAGGGCTAAACACACAAAAACCTCGCAGGCCCCACCTACTTTATCGGCCTCCTCTTGTCTCGCCTGCCGCCGGTCTTACCCTCCCCTACACGCCCCCCGCCTCTTTCAGGTTTCTTGTAGGATAATTCAACTTGGATATTATTTCCGTTTTTATCTGACTGTTTCACACTTTTGTACTAATTTCGGTATGTAAGTATCGAAGGAAAAAAAGTCATGTAATACAATTAATTCTCATCTTCAAACTCTTAAGTGATTTTTAACCAGGTGTCATATCAAGTAAAATGCATCGATGTTTGATAGAGTAAGCGATTCAGTTCTAACTTCCCCTACTTGTTTTATGCCGCTCACGGATTCATAACATAACTTGTCAATGACAATACAACAGCAACACACACACACATAAAGCATAAATAATTAACTTATCTTTGTGAAAAATAATAAGGTTAATGCAAATTATTAGACAATCACCAGCCAAGTATAGGCAAAATTGATTTTTAAATAAATTGACACCCTATTTATAATAAGCATGGCGTTTGTGTGGATTAAATTTAATACTTCTTATGCGACAAGGCGTATAGGCAGTCCTGTTGGACTTGATGTTCTAGTGGAAGCCGTAACCAGAATCATAAACAAAACACAGCATGACCCGATCCTCATATGGTTAGTTTACAAGTTTGGTTTGGTTCCGCACCTGCGACAGTCTAACGACCCATTCTATCTGGAAAAGGTTCATCAGGGACGTTTTAAGGAAAGGAACAAACGAGCTGTTATGAAGTTTTTCAGAGTAGTCTGAAAGATTATTTGACTAATTTAAAGAGCCGTGGTGCTGACGATGGCGCGGATTAGAGCAATAATAGGATTGCAAAAGTGTGGCGCAAGTCTGTGCGAATATACGCGACTAGTGCGCGTGAGCGCTACAGGCCACGCCACAGATGTTCCAGATCGGCTTTGATATTCTGTGCTAACTAGAACTGGACATAACTAATTACAGGGCGAAAAACATATGGTGCCGTTATAAGTTGTCTAATCCCTTGGATATACCATACTGATTTGCCTCTGACATGCGTAAAATACGATTGGTGGTTCTGTCTGGCGTGGTCTGCGTTGTATACAGTATGGTTTCAGGTGCTTCTGGCATGGGAGCCGAACATCAGAGCTCATTTTGGACACAGTACCACCAGGAGTGACCGCGTGCAAGACATCCACCTCTCGCCCAGCTTTTTCCCAGAATGCAGCCAAGTTATTAACTGGCGTGCATACATTATCAGAAAAAGGATTGCCGATTGTACCTTTTTCACTGGGGCTGTACCCTCAAGGGTCTGCTAGTTTTACCCTAGCTGTAGGTAAATGTACCTTTTAGTAGAACTTAAGGTACAGAATGGACTCTGAAGAACATCCCCAAGGTACAAACAACATTAATGTACCCTCAAGGGTACAAAAATGTTCTTCATAGTTCATTTCTGTATCTTGAAATGTACATTTACCTACAGCTAAGGGTACAATTGGCAGAAAAAGGTACAAATTGATACTTTTTTTGGTGACAGTGTATGTGAACTAAAACTACTTTCAGCTTTTTTAAGAAACACAGTTTTGCACTTCAGCATCTTTATATTGGTGAATTAAGGACGTGAGCAGCATCACCTACAGGCTGATAAAACGTCAGAGAGGTCTCTAGCAGCTGTTTTTGAAAAAAATGTAGGCTTATATTGCACATAGCACTGGTTTCTATTCGCCAGGGCTATGTAAACATTTGATTTGTTTATTATGACGTCAATATGGAAACAGCGCGTCGTTACCTTTATAAAGGGCACCGGTGTCTATAAAGGTGTTTCCGGAAAACCTACTCTCGCTGATGCATTATCTGAACTATGGACATTTCAGTTTCAGTCATAGGTAAAAGCAACTACTCTAATGCTATCTACTACTGTAGCTATCTTCTACTTAACGTCAGTACATGCAGTGTGTTCCGCAGGAGTCTCAGAGCCGATCATTTCAGCATGTATCCCGATGTGCTCCAGTCGTTAGTGCGGGAGTATATTTATTAGTGTGATTATTGGAAAATAACGGCTCTAGTGATTATGTGACATCTGTGTTTCTAACGTTATTAGATGTCTGGGTATTAAGCTGCTCCAATCTACAATCCACCCCCAAGCTGAGGACATCAGTCGTGAACCCTGTTAACAACTTTGACTCTTATTCGAGGCAACAGGTTGCAAGGACGAGCTCATTGCCAGGTCTTAAGAATTTAATTAGTGACCAGACGCCCCAGCCCCCCCACCCTGGCTCTTCCCACCTTCCGACTTAACACGTGACCCACGCCAGATTATCCGATTTTCAAAGCCTCCTTTCAAAACTGACCGAGGTTCACTGTGGTGTTTTAAATCATACTTCAGTTCAGCAATAACCATGTTTTATTGCACACGACCCCAGCCTTATTCAGCATAATATGTTAACATACACCTCATGTGGCTGTAATAAACATATTAATAGTAATGGTAAATACTTCTGTGGCTTTGAAAGATTTTCAACACACCTGTGTGTCATGCTAATAATACCTAATTCAAGGGGCCCAGGTGTTATTGCGATACGTAAATTGACGGATGTGAAATTGTTATTATTATGTGATATTGGGATAACCCAGGGGCACATTAATTGCTGCAGCGTTCTAGCAAGTTCTGTCAGATCAGTCCTGCCATAGACTAGCGTTCCGTGCGGTGTACAACCCACCTTGCCCTGGTGTTCCGTGCGGTGTACAGCCCGCCTTTCTCTGGTGTTCCGTGCGGTGTACAACCCGCCTTGCCCTGACCACTAGATTAGTTCTGGCTCAGTGCTGCCTTGGGAAGTTCCTGTATTAAACCACAGTGTAAAACCAATTTTAAACACCAGTTACACTGTATGATGATCCGTGTCGGGCGAGCAGGCAGGAAGTGGGGAATCACAAGTCAGGCAGACTGAGATTCAGAATACGGGGTGTTTAATGGGGGAAGCACAAACTACAGGGACCACATGGTACAAACGTCAATGACAGATCTGACAATATGGACTCAGACGTGGCCTTAAATACACAGGATAAATCAAACTGACAGAAAACAGCTGGTTTGGGGTAGCACACATGAGGATCGTACGAGTAGGTCATGACAGAACCCCCCCCCCCAATGGGGAGGCGACGGATGAGACGAGACCGGTGACATGGGACCTGGAAAACAAGACCAAGGCATCATCTGGGAACAGGAAACAGAACGGAATCACAGAACAAGCACAATGGCAAAAGCCAAGACAGAATCTGGCACAGAACAGGGAATGCAGACAGGCAGACCAGGAAAGGAGACACAGGGGGAACAGAGA
>JAODJW010000040.1:955015-968500 GCA_026777045.1 Hyperopisus bebe | reverse complement strand
AAGCCAAGACAGAATCTGGCACAGAACAGGGAATGCAGACAGGCAGACCAGGAAAGGAGACACAGGGGGAACAGA
Source organism: Hyperopisus bebe (assembly GCA_026777045.1). Lineage (NCBI taxonomy): Eukaryota > Metazoa > Chordata > Actinopteri > Osteoglossiformes > Mormyridae > Hyperopisus > Hyperopisus bebe. The sequence goes on along the minus strand of JAODJW010000040.1, from coordinate 968,425 downwards.
GAACGGAGGAACAAAAGGACCACTGTACAGTGTACAGAGTTTGCAAAGGGATGAAGGAAGGAGGCAGAGACATCAAGGATGGTGGACAGAGAGGACCCTGAGGGAACCGCAGCGGGACAGGCGGAGCAGGTGAGGAGGGAGCCGGAGGGGGCACCAGGAGAGGCGAGGAGGAAGTCGGAGGGGACTACAGCGCAGGTGAGGAGGGAGGAGCAGCTGCAGCAGGTGACAGCGCAGCCATAGCCGGAAAAGTCATAGCCGACCGATGAGCCGTAGTGGGGGGAGCCACAGGCGACTAACAAGCCGAGGCAGGGGAACCCACAGGCGACCGACCAGGCAGCAGAGGCGCGACCAAAGGCGGCTGACGAGTCCGCGGAGGGGGACCCGCAGGCAACAGGGGTTTGCATCCCAAATGGACCTGGATGCTTTAAGGGCCAGGCGTGTTTCCCAATAAGGGTAAGCTGCATGCGGGGGCAGCATAGCGGCGACGATGCAGGCTTTGGGTACCTCAGTGTGGGATGTGGTGGCGGCGATGCCGGCATTGAATGCCGCCAGGTTCCGGATCAGGAGGGACTCCTCCCCGATCTCCAGTAGAGAGAGGAGTGGCGAGAGAGGCGGCCCCGAGGAAGATCGTCAGTTCCTCTTTCTCTCTCTGCTCTTTTCGCCTTTTCTTTTTCCTCCGGCTTGTGGTTGACAGCAGAGGTTGGTTTATCTCAGAGAGGACCCGCAGCTCTGAGCTCAGCTTGCTACAGAGCAACGTTGGTGGGAGCCTTCTCTCTGTCACCCTCTTCACCAGCTGCTGGAGGGTTTTGCGTACCTCACCTAGGAGGTGCGTGTTCCTGGGTGGAGACATCCTCTGCAGCAGGGTTCCGCTCCAGCTGGCCAGATTCAGTGCCATGGGGTCCTCCTGGACCTCGGGCAGATTCAGCCAGTAGATGACCTCCTGTAGCAAACCGCTGTGGTCGCTCTCGGTCGCAGAAGGTGCGTCTTTGTCGAGATCTGTCATTCTGTGATGATCCGTGTCAGGTAAGCAAGCAGGAAGCAGGGAATCATGAGTCAGACTGAGATTCAGAATACAGGGTTTTTAATGGGGGAAGCATGAACTACAAGGACCACATGGTACAAATGTCAATGACAGACCTGACAATATGGACTCAGACTTGGACTTAAATACACAGGATAAATCAAACTGACAGAAAACAGTTGGTCACAATCGGGGTAGCACACGTGGTTAATGAGGGGGTGTGGCACACACGAGGATCGTAAGTGCAGGTCATGACACACTGAGTACACATAAAAGGCACAAGGAAGCATCAGCAACTCATAGTTTTTTCTATGAACTTGTCACATTAACAGCATGTTGCAGTTATGTACAATATAGAATTATATATACATTAGAAATTGTATTTAGAAATTTTGGAACTAAACTTTAATAAATTTCACCAAAATAAGATTTCAGGTAAATTTTATCCAAAGTAAATTAATGTTTATATCGTTGTTTTAAAGTCAGGGCGATCTACTGATGGACGGCTTTTATGAACTGAAATGCTCAGGCCTTCGTGGAACTGAAATACAGTGGAATCCGCTTATAGTGATCACGATTGTCTGGGTGAAATTGATCAGTATAAGTGGATGATCATTATAACAGATTTTTTTCCTTTACGTTATAATTCTGTAGCCTCGCAAGTGTGTGTATAGAGCCCCTGCTTGTATTTTTTAGTGTAGATACTTGTGTTGTGCATACAGATGTCACATGTGTGTCAGGGTCAGCCCCTGTTGTCCCACTCTGTGTCCCTTCCCTGTTTGGCTAGCAAGCGTTGCTGGTCGTCCTATCCTTCATATTAGTCTTTGTTTTCCATTGTTACCTGTCTGGCCATGTGGCTCAGTGCGTTGAGCATGTGGTTGTCTGTGATCCTTTTCCGATGTTTGAATCCTGCCTCTTCTGTTTTTGTATTTTGCTCCCTAGTATTTCATTTGAGTTTTCTAGTTCTTGTATCTGGTGATTTTGTATTTGGTTTTGGTTTCTGTATTTAAGTCCTTGCTTCTTTTCTGTTCCCTAATGGTTTGTTGATTGTCTTAAGTTTTATGTGGTTAGATCTGTATTCTGCTCACCTGCCCGGTTTTTGTTATTTGTGATTTGTAGTCTTTGTTTATCCCCTTTAGTTTTTGGCCCCCGTGGTCCTTTTGGTTTTGTTTAATGAATCCCCATCCGTCTTTTTTGAGCCACAAGAGGATCGTCCACAATTTCTGTGTGCACTATGCCGCGTTCTTGCACCCGAGCCAGCCGGATCCTTGACAATGTGCCTTTAACTGTGGTTGTACTCGGTTCTTGCCTGATCCTTGCGTGTCTTAGCCATTGTATAATTACCTGTGTACCTAACTGTCCTTAGCTTAACTTCCCTGTGTTTGTCATTCATGGCTTTCATATTATTTTTGCTTATTGTGGGGTCCCTTTAAGCAGTGACATAAAGAATAGCTTCGTGTCAATCCGTCTGTCATCAGTTTTATTCGCTGCTGCTGTGATTCCTCCGTCTGCTCGGCCCTTCAATGCAGTACAATATTATACCTAAAATATAGCTTATTGTAGTTTTTCTGTTGCATCTCGGTGGCTCGATTTTGGCAGTTTATAATGAACTTCCATGAGTCCATATTTTTCATTGAGGGAAAATGACTTTCTTATTCCCCATAATGTTTTCTGTGCATGCAGCATTAGCCTCAGGTAGCTAGCCAGAAGACCGCAAGGCTTATCAAAAAAAAAATTATAATTACCATAGTTTAATTTTTCCATATGTTGTCATGTATAAAAAGACCCAAAATCAACACTGTAAGCGGACTACATGATTACCATAAGCAAATTATTTAAACAGCATTTGTATAAGAACGATTGTGTCCCAATCTTTTAGATCCATATTAGCAGTTGATCACTATAACCATAATCACTATAAGCGGGTTCCACGTACTATACTTAGATCCTTGCGAACTGAAACGATCAGAGATGGCTTTCCCGAAAGCTGCATAACGCTAAGTAGTTTATCTTGCACTTAAGATCAATCATTAATTAGCAGGTGTTTCCCTTAACTAAAGTAGTTTGTTATCTTCTTCATAGATTTACAAGTCGCCTGTAGAATAAACAAACTGTCATTTTGTGTAACATGGTGGAAAAACACTTCATACAGTCGTGCAAGTAACCCTATCACAGCCCTATCCATCTGACAACCCACCGACACTCACAAGAAAAGCTACTGTAGACTCATCAAAAATGGTAACACACATGAACAGTTAAATAATGCAAAAACAATAAATATATGCATGTGGTAAAGGACAGATGACTGACAAACCAAATGCATATTGTTAGATTAGGCTAAATGTTATGGAACTGGAGCACGGTGCAGGTACTGTAGGAAAAGGAGGTGACAATCTACTAGCAGCACTGAGACACAAAGGGGGTTTATTACGGATGTACACTGGGTAAAACTACAAAGGACAGGACCACGAGGGGTCAAAAAAGCAAAATTCTAACTATAAGAAATAAGGTCCTGGAACAAGAACAGGCAAGGGACCATAGCACAACCATAACACAGCACAGGGTAACATTTAACATTCTGATACAATGATCAACTATAGAACTGACCTAAGGCAGGAATACACAAAATTAAATTGTGTAAATACACAAACCGAACTGGGTAACGAAGCAGGCGGAGTGAGACATGAAACAATTAACCAATCAGGCAGGGTGCAGGACAATGAGCAATCAGGTAGAGTAATCATGATGCACAGAGAAACAAGTGGGTCAAATAAACTTAATCAAGGAACCAATAGACCAACAGGGGAACTAAGAAATGGAATAATACAATAGAGACAAGTAATACATAATTACAAACACAGGCACCTAGCAAAACTCAAAACAAAACACAAACCAAAAATTAGGAACAAGAAAACTGAAACAGAAAATAAACACTGGGGAACAAAATCCAATAATTACAAATAAAGAGGAAGCTGGTCTCAAACTCATAACCAAAGGATTCATAGCCACACACTCAGCCCATAGTATGCCCTATGCAGCAGTCTGGGGGGGTAGGGGAGACACACTAAGGGCTTGAAGGACATAGGGAGGACAGCATGACCAGCAACACCTGCTGGCCACATGGATGGGAGACACGAAAGTTTGAGGAGGACGTGTGCTGACCCTGACATTAAAACAATTGCATAATTTTAATCTTATAATCAAGCAAATATAGTCACTCAATCGTACAAATTTAAGGTCAATATATACATCTACCATCTTCAAAGTAAATCTGTTATGTAGTTATTTATGTTTTGCTAGATTAAATGACATTCATGTGTTGTATGATTGCATTGAATTGAAATTAATTAAATACTTCTTACTATCATTTCAACATCTTATAGGGTCTGGCCAAATCAATTCAAAATCCAGTTCATAAATTCTGAACAACCCTGGTAGGCTACATAATGAGCTAACCAATCAAATTTGCTATGTTTTCAGTCACATCTTTTGAACAGGGAAGATGAATCATTCCTCACTACCAGCAATGGCAGAGAATTATGCAAGTCAAGAGAAGACAGCATTTGAGACAGCACTGTCCAAGAAGCCAAGCTGCTTTTGCAGGTGGTCATGAACCCCTTGAACCATCTCAGTATGATCAGGCCTTCACGAACTGAAATGATTAGGTCTTCATGAACCGAAATACTCAGGCCCCCAGTAACTGAAATGCGCAAGTTTTCATGAACCGAAATGTTCAGTCCTTCATGAACTGAAATATTCATGCCTTCAGAAACTGAAATTTTGAGCCCCAACTAGCTGAACTTTTGCTTCACTAGATACATTTCCTATGTGTCCCCAAGGCTACAGCTCATATGTACGGTAATTACAACAACCATATCAAGTGCTTTCAATCCATCACACTGGAAACACTGGGAAAAAGGCCATATCGAAGGAATAAAATTACATCAGGAGGAAAAGCATTTGAAAATTTAAGAGGAAATGCCAGGAGAATCACAAGTAAATTGGGTAAAAAAATTGCACATTGATACTACAGGTCTTGCAGTGCCAGAGATGGGCAGAAAAACATCACAATGCACTTCGATACAAATGACAAAATACGCTATTTGTAAGTATAGCAAAATAAACTACGAAATACAAAAGCATCAAAATGAAATACTTTGTATTTTAAAAACACGAAATTAAATTTTACATACTTTTATTCTTTATCGGCTTGTGCTTTCATAAGCACACTGACACAAGTGGCCAAGCCAAAGCGCAACTTTTTTTCATTGTTTAACAAGACTCAATATACATGTGAAACCAAACAAAAGATCAAATATTTTGAAATACTTACAATATATCCCAGCTACTTAGGTGAACACTCAGATAAAGGAATGTCAATCAGTCAAAAAAACTAATAATAACAGTAATTTAAATGACAGAACTGCTTCCTTTTTTGCACCACAGACCCTGTTTTAAAATGTCTTGGGCAATCGGATCACAAACAGACAGCTGAGACACTGATGTCGACATTTACACCCGTGTCTATCATGTGTATCCATGGTGTTCAGCTGACTACTTGTGTTGCAATTTCATTACTGCCCCGCACACAGTTATTTTGACATCCTTGTCGGGGACACATCAGGATGCTTTACTATTTACTTAGGCTGCACAATATAGCATCACAATATAATAGTGATTATGTGCAATAATCACCAGGGTTTTACACGACAGGTGTAAACATTTGTTCGAACATCGACATTTTGGTTCCACAAGGATTTTAATTACGCCCACAATGAGAGGTTTGTATAAATTCGGTGTATCCACATGTTTATCTTAAGTGTAAACAGGGCCAGAGATACAAGTAACTCAAAACAACAACATTAAAAATTAAAAATGGCAAACGCAATTTAAGCCATTCACTCAGCAACATCTTAAAAACTTTAAACATGAATAAGCCTATTGGAGCTTGTAAGTCTTCTGGTTGAACACAAGTGATTAACTACTGGCTCTAATGACCATTCATTAAAATGCCTAAAAAAACTAAACTTCCTCCACGTGCAGAAACATCTTGCACACATGATGCCATCACACATACATTACAGGGCAAGTATATCTTGTATTTTCAAAATGCAAGAATACTGAACATATTGTGAAACAAATTGCATAATTTTTATGAAGTCATATACAAGATTACAAGGTACAATTTTCTATTTAAAATATATATAACCATGTATCAGAAATGTGCACTGTGCACTGCTAACCAAAACAACAACAACAACAACAACAATAATAATAATAATAATAATAATAATAATAATAATAATAATAATAATAATAATAATAATAATCTTTATATATCGCCTTTCTCACACTCAAGGACACTTTACTATGCAAAGAATAATACAATGAAGCAATGCACACACAGCAACAGCAAAACAGGGACAATGATAATGTTACATACTGGTAGACACATTATAGCACTTCCTGAAATAAATGAGTTTTTAATTGCCACTTGAAAATTTAACCTCTCATAGACTTTACTTCTCGCAGACTGTGAGGAAGTGCATTACAGAGTGTAGGTGATGTCACACAGAAGGCTATGTCACCCACAGAGGAGAATCTGAATTTAGGTACAGTAAGAGCCTGAAGATCTTAATGTGGGGGCTGGAGTTTAGGGAAAAAGAAGGTCAGGTGGACATTGAAGGTTTGGTAGGTGATCAGTACAACTTTATACTTGATTCTATCAGTGTCAGGCAGCCAGTGTCAATCACAAAGAACAGGAGTGATGTGGATGGATTTTCTCATATGTGTAAGTAAATGAGTGGCAGAGTTCTGAACATTCTCTTGCCTGTTGAGAAGTTTGGATGGAAGGCCAGAGACCAATGGATTACAGTAGCCAAGGCGGGTAGTGATGAAGGCATGGATTAGTGTTTCAGTATCAGTTACACTGAGGGGTGAACGGAGGTGAGAGATGAAGCGGAGATGAAAAAATGCAGTCTGTACCAGAGAGCTGACATGTGACTGAAATGTGAGGAACCGATTGAAAATTATGCCCAAGTTATGAACTGGACTTGATGGTTCTGCTAAAAGTTCATTAATCGTAATTTGTATCTCAGGCAAAGTAGAGAGGAGTGATTTAGTACCAACCAAAAAAATTTCAGTTTTATCAGATTAAGTTGTAAAAAGTTATAAGTCATCCAATGTTTGAGTTTGCAGTGGCAGTCAGTTAGTGAAGATGATGGCATGGATGTGTTTGTATCAGAACTTAAATATTATTTAGTATCATCAGCATAGCAATGGAAGCTGAAACCATAATGATGCGTGGTTTGACCTAAGGGTACAGAGGTTGGTATAAGGGAAACAGAACAAGCATTTGTTCATAATAAGTAATATAAATATGTATGTTTTCACCCATTGCTGTATATACATGAGAGAAACTGTGGTTATTTTTTTGTGTGGGGTAGATGAACATTGGTGCCCCCCAGCACACTCGTGTCACCTCCACCTGTGCATTCATTAAATTGTCTATCACTCTTAGGGGCAGATGTATGTATGTTAGGAAGCGCAACGTAAGCAGCGCAGCAGGGAAAGTGCTTAGATTGGCCAGGGAGAAAAAAGGAATTGTTTGGGAAGCAGAGAAGTTCATCAAGGAATATTGTGGTGCGAAGGACTAAAACAATAAACATATTTGTTGGGAAATAATTTTAGTGGTGGAGGTTATTGTGCAGGTATGTTGGTGGGATTGGGGAGCTCACCAATATGTGGCTGCCTATAACAATGGCTAGCTGGCTAATTTTAAGCTGGATTGCTAGCAGCACCTGACGGACCAAATTAGTCCTTTTTCATTTTTTCCTTTTTTTTGTCATTGGAGAAATGGCTGGGGAGTTTGTGTTATTTATGTCTTACCCGACTTTAATGGTTGGGTTGGTTTTTAGTTGAATATTTATTTATTATAAATAATAAATTTACTTGAATATTTATTTATTATATTTATTTATGGTGTGATTGACGTTGCAGCTTCAGGGGTGCAAGTGGATCAGGCGATAATCATTGTTAATTCAGTTAATTGCATTTCTTGGAATATTAATGGGTGTGGTAAGCCAGTTAAAAGATAGAGGATGTTAACTTACCTTAAACATAAATAGATCAATGTTGCTGTTATGCAAGAAACACACCTACAGATTGGATTGGCCACGTATTCCATTCACCATTCAAGACCAAAGAAATGGGACAATGATTCTGATTAATAAGCAACTTAATTTCATAAGACTTAGTGACTTAGTCCCCTTGGATCGAATTGTTCACTAGCGTCACAGCATTAACTTCTATCAGGTCAGGTCAGGTTGGGGAGCATGCGCTGATGCAGCACATTGGTGCACCCACCACATGGTGAAGCTCCTCGGGATCCCAGCTGGTGACCCTCCAGGCAGACACATGGTCCAGCCCCACACTCTGGAAATGGCCATCTATCTGCCGCAGCCAGGTGTTACCTGGGCATCCCCTCGGCCTGGTCCAGCCCCCTTGGATCCTCAGCAATGAGAATCCTGTGAGCCAGTTCAGAGGAACAGGCCACATAGCTGTAGTGCCATAACAGACGCTCCCTCACTATGGAAGTAATGTGCCCCATTTAGGACTCCTCTAGCAAACACTTGTTCGACACAAAGTCAAACCAGTGGTACCCAAGGATTCTCCAAAGAGACGCTGTACCGAAGGAGTCCAGTCTTCATCGCAGCTCAGTGAATAGTGTCCATGTCTCACAGCCATACAGCAAGACAGGGAGCACCAGGGCTCTAAAGACTTGGACCTTCGTCCTCTTGCAATGATATCGGGAGTGCCACACAACCCTTTCCAGTGACCTCATGACTGCCCATGCTCTCCTACACCATCTGCTGACTTCATAGGAAGAGTCACCAGAGACATGAATGTCACTGCCAAGGTAAGTAAATCTCTCGATGAGGTCAGCATTTTCCCCGCAGATAGACGCACTACTGTTGGCTGTGCCTAAGAAGTCATTAAATGCTTGGATCTTGATCTTTATCCAGGACACCTGCAATCGCAAACACTCAGACTCCTCGCTCAGTCTATCGCGAGCCCTGATCAGAGCCTTCACTGACTCCAAAAGATCACAGTATCATCTGCAAAGTCAACATCAGTAAATCTTTCTTCACCAACAGATGCCTCTTAATTGCTGGACCCCACGACCCCGGCCAACACTCAATCCAATCAAGCACTGAACAGAGTAGGTGTAAGAACACACTACTGGAAAACCTTAGAATCTACTGGGAAGAAGGGGGAAGTTTTCCCTCCACTCTGCACTGCACTCACAGCACCAGTATACAGGCCAGTCAGGACATCCAGAAACTTCAGGAGGATCCCTCAGGTTGCCCCACAGGGCGACTCAATCAACGGAGTCAAATGATGTATGAAAATCATCAAAGGCTACAAAGAACCTTTGCCCATATTTGTGCTTGCACTCAATGAGAACCCTTAATGCCAGGATGTGGTCGATGATAGACTTCTTAGGCATAAAACCAGACTGCTCTGGCCACTGACAGGAGAGCAAGTGATCATGGATCCTGTTAAGGATGACCCTAGCAAGGACCATACCTGGCACCGAGAGCAGTGTTATCCCCCTGTAGTTCCCTTTTCAGATAGGGGCTAAAAGTCCCATTTTTTAGTCAGCTGGTATGATGCCTGTCTCCTAAATGGAAGCAAAGATTGCCTGCAATGCCAGGAGGACAGCCTTACCCTCAGCCTCGAGAAGTCCACCATGGATACCACAGTTCCCTGCAGCCTTTCCTACCCCCAGCTGATTCACCACTCATGGAATCTCAGTGAGATTGGGTGGTTCACAGCTGACTGGAGGATCAGCTTCAAGAACTGTGGACCCAGAAATGTCCAACGTCCAAGCTGGACTGCAAGTCTCTGAGGAACAGATTCAGATGTGCGTAATGCTTCGATTCCTCTGTAAGCAGGACATGGGTTACTAGACCACAGATGGTGTGTTACCTGCTCACAGATTCATCTAATAAATGCCTCCTTATCTGCCCTCAGAGCCATCACAGCCGTCCTCCTATGTTTTCGGTACAGACTAGAGTTGCCACCAAGTTGTGTACTGCAACTCCTCTCAATAATATCCAGAGTGTGCTGTGAAATGAAGCACCTCCTTCTGGGAACACTGGCAACACCAACACAACCCTTGGCAACCTTCAGGGTCTTATCACAAAAGGTCTTCCACATCACCTAAGAGTCAGCAGTCGCACCCAAGTCTGCAAGTTCCTCACACTAACTGTGTGCAAACTCATCAGAAAGTCCAGTCCTATTTTCCTAGTAGGTGGTAGCCTACTGGATCTAAGCTGAATCTTCAGTGTAGCAACTACAAGTCAGAATTCACAAATTCAGAAGTGGTCAGAATTCACAAACTGGGCACTTCTGTAGACCCTGCAGTTCTGCAAGAGCTTCCAGCATCTGCCCATGTGAATGTGATCGATCTCCTTCACCACACCACCTGTTTTGGAGTACCAAGTCCAATGATGCAGCTCAGGGCATTGGAACCATGATCCAGTGACCCGCGGCCCCTGACCTTTCGCAAAGGCAAAGAACATGGAGCCACTCTCACCCCGGTCTCCAGACCCATGGGGACCAACACAATCCTCATAGCCAGCCCTGTCAGTGCCAGTGATCGCATTGAAGTCACCCATGACCAGAGGAGTGTCACCTCATGGGCATCCATCAACCACCGAGTGAAGTTACGAGTAAAATGTCTCCCTCAACAAGACATTACTCACTGTGGTCAGAACATACACAACAGACAAGATACCCAAGGTGTGCCTTAGCCTAAGTTTCATAATGCGCTTGTTGAAAGAAGTGACATCAGACACCAAAGGGAGGAGCTGATCCGCTACAGCAACAGCTACTCCCTGAGTGTGGCAGCCATCACACTGACCAGACCAATAGTAGGTACACCCATCTACAGAGATCTGGCCACTCCCCAGTCTGCATATCTCAGGGAGTGCTGCCACTGAAATACGGAGTTTATGAAGCTCCCCCAAAAGCAAAGGAAGATCGTCATCTTGCTGGAGAGACAAGTCGTTCCACAAGCTTACCCGGATGGGCTGCCTCAAACTGGGACCCAAGTGCCGCCATGCAGCAGGTGACGCCTCAGGACCACACCAGCCCTAATCCACAACAAGCCTGACCCTATTAGCTCTCCAACGGTTTCAACTCCTACAGAGAGCAGAAGGGTATCGTGGCTGTGTATATGTGAGTATATATGAGTAGGAGAGAAACAAACAGATGTAAGGGCTTACACCATCTGACACTAGGCAGAGTGCAAATACAATGCTGTGATGGTGCCAATATGCTAATTAATGATATTTAGCGATTGTTCAAGCAGCTTTGAACATTTTCATACACTTTACCTTTAAACTTTATAAAAATGATGGCTCAACCACACATGTACTTCTAACTCTGTCCACTAGATGGCAAGTCATGTACCCCTTGCAAGCTCTGAAGCAACTGCTGGTAAAAATGAAAGGGTTGGAGAGAGTGGGTGGTACATAAATGAAGGCATTTTGAGCCATTTTGCATGCCACTTTGTGGTCTGGGTTGTGACTGTGGAGAGACAGTCTATGCGTGCCTGTCCATCCAGCTGTCAGTGAGCAGCAAAAGGTTGTGTGCGAAACCAAGGCCCTACGCTCTGGAGCCGTAGCTGTGCTGATTCTTCTGCATGCTTGGTCAATAGGGCTGAAAGTTCAGAGACGGTGCGGGGTGGAGGGGTGGGGAGGGGTGACAGCCATGGCGGCATTGGGACACGGCCAAGAGAGCAAATGCAGAAAAATACATTTAAAGTTCTTGTATATTTTTTTTTTTTTGCTGACTTTTGGAAGTAAGAAGGTCATTTCGATGCAGAAAGAGCCCGGCATTAAGAGTGACAGATACTGAGGGTTACAGAATACAGAGCACATAGACACACACAGGCTGGTGTTATTGCCTGGGTGCTTTGGGGCCACCCCAAGCAAGATTATGAACAGACGCAGTGGTAGGGGGCGCTCTCTTTCACACTGTCACAGATTGAGACACAGACGTCAGTTTGTCCATTCAAAGGCGTGACACTCTTTGTTTTCCCGGCCGCCGCCAACCTCCCTGTCGAGGGGCCTTTGTGCACATGGCCTTTAACCTTTTAAGGTCCTGGGACCAAATCCTAAAACCTTAGTTCTGCGTTTCCCTCTTTTTCCTCAGATAGCTGAACTATTTGTGCCAGTGTTCAGAGAGACAGGCAAGAAATAGGGCACTTGGCAAATGTTTGTGTTTGTGTGTTAGTGTGTGTGTGCGTGTGTGTGTGTGCATGCGTGCGAGAGAGAGAGAGAGAGAGAGAGAGAGAGAGACAGAGTTTCGTCTGTCTGGATGTGCAAAGCTTTCATTCTGAAGTAGATTACACAAAGACTAAGAAGCCATATGCCAATATCCTTAAAAAATGGAGACCCCCCCCCCTCCCCCAAACTGGCTTAACTGATCAATAGCTTAAGAATATCCAAATGAAAGAAAGAAAGAAAGAAAGAAAACATTGGTACCATTCCTGACAGACGAAACCATCAAAAGTATCTGGATGTCACTCGTGCTTTGATGGGACATGTGCTAAGATTGAGGGGGAATACGGTGACAAGGGGACAGCGGTGAGGGTCCCTGGCTGACAGCCGTCCGCGGGTCCCGGCAGGAGGCAGAGGGGGAACACGGTGACAAGGGGACAGCGGTGAGGGTCCCTGGTTGACAGCAGTCCGCGGGTCCTGGCAAGAGGCAGAGCGGGAATACGGTGACAAGGGGACAGCGGTGAGGGTCCCTGGCTGACAGCCACCTGTGGGCCCTGGCAGCAGGGTGTGTGTGCCCCCCTGCCCTCCATCCAGGACTAGGAAACGGGCAGATAAAATCATTGCAGATCCGTCACACCCTGGACACAATCTTTTCTAGCTCCTCCCTTCTGGCAGGCGCTACAGAACTCTGTTTACAAAAACCATGAGACATAGGAGCAGCTTCTTCCCTCAGGCCATCACCCTCGTAAACAGCTAAGCTGTATCACCTGCCCATGTGTTTATATTTCAAATTTTCTTTCTTGTATAGTGTAATTTATTGTTTGTATAGTGTCATTTATTGTCTGTGTACTAGGGAGTCTCTAGACGCTGGAACCAAATTCCTTGCATGCCCCAGCACACTTGGCGAATAAAGCTGATTCTGATTCTGGTTAGGCATGGGGTTGGGTGTGTGTGTGATTAGGCATTGGTTTGGGTGTGTGTGGTTAGGCATACCCCATATACCTGTATGTTGCCCAACATACACATACACTCACCTAAAGGATTATTAGGAACACCATACTAATACGGTGTTTGACCCCCTTTCGCCTTCAGAACTGC